>CM060326.1:63252258-63257258 GCA_030674155.1 Stramonita haemastoma | reverse complement strand
AAATCGGCGTGATAAAAACGATACGATATATCGTTTTTTTATCATAGTAATTAGATATTATGTAGTTGTGCGCATTATTCCGTTGTCTAAAGCTTCACACTATAGTGTCTACTTGTACTTGTGTCCACATGCATGCATGCCGACAGATCAGCCATCGGACTGACAACCCTTACCCCAATATTAACCTTTAACACTAACCCTTTACATCTAACCTTTACACTTACTCTAACCCTGGCCCGTCATGTGGACACAAATGGCAGGTAGATTCCGTGGTACATGCTGACACTATGGCAAAACAATTTTATCTCCTATGGTTGGGGTGGTTTTAGAACTTTTTTTTCGTCGTTGTCGTATTCTCTGACAGCAACTTCTGTCTGTCATATGAGTGAAAATGCGTTGTGCTGCCGTTAAGCGCCTGACAAGGCAGGCCCAGTGCATATGATTTCGGCATAGGAGAGAATCGCTATCGTTCTAGGCTTAGTTTTGGAAAATGGACCAAGAAGGTGGAAAATAGAGAAGATGACGCGAAGAAAAGGAACAAGGCAGAAACATAAGGAGAGAAATGAAGGAATTCCTAGCACAGATTTTCTAGAAGGTGGGGATACTATGTATGCTGAAAAGGAGGAGGAGGGGGGGGGGGGGCGAAAGGGAGGATTGGGTGTTGGAATTTTAAGGAGATGCTAGGAAAGTGTGTGGGGGGGAGGGGAGGGTATTAAGATGTTTAGGTCTGTGGGAATACGTATGAGGACTGAAAGTGTGAATGCCATAGGAGATAGGTAGTCATCGTAAACTAGGGGAGAGGGAAAGTTTAAGAAAAACATTTTTTGTATGTTTAAAAACAAAAATATGGGGTGAAGATTAAAATCTGCACTATGTTATTATCAGGAATGACGGTGTGATGGGTTTAGAGGTCGGGGTAGGGAGAAAAGGGGGAGAGGAGGGGTGGGGTCATGGGGAGGGGGAGATGTAGTATAGGCCAGGGGTGTTTAAAAGGAATAGAAATTATGTTTCGGTCAGTAGGAATGAAAAAAGAATACGTGTGTGTGTGTGTGTGTGTGTGTGTGTGTGTGTGTGTGTGTGTGTGTGTGTGTGTGTGTGTGTACTTAATGTGTGTGTGTGTGTACTTAATGTGTGTGTGTGTACTTAATGTGTGTGTGTGTGTGTGTGTGTACTTTGTGTGTGTTTTATTTATTTATTTTCTTTTATATCGAGGATAATGGAATAAGCAGTCATGTGCTTTTTACATCAAGTCCCCGTGTGTAGGCAGGTTTGTAACTCTTGTGATCTGTTCCCATCGGCACACACTGGCCTACTCTTACGAAAAGTAGAACAGTTTTTAACGTGTGTGCAAGATGTTTCTGCGTGCGTTTGCACCGGGCCTCGATTTATACTCACCGAAGCCCCCCCCCCCCGTGTGCGTGTGTGTGTGTGTGTGTGTGTGTGTGGTGTGTGTGTGCGTGTGTGTGTGTGTGTGTGTGTGTGTGTGTGTGTGGATTTTTTTTTATTTCGAAGATAACGGAATAAGCACTCGTGTGCTTTTGTCCCTTCCAGTCTCCGTGCACATGCGTTTTGGCAAATGTTGTCATCCCTTCCCACATTCTCAATTTTTTTCCATTTTATTTTGAAAATAATGGCATAAAAACTTGTGTGCTTTTTTCTATCCAGTCTCTGTGTGTAGGGGATTTTAAGATTTCTGTTATCTGCTCATGCCGACACAAAAGAGAGAGAGAGAGAGAGAGAGAGAGAGAGAGAGAGAGAGAGAGAGAGGAGAGAGAGAGGAGAGAGAGAAGAGAGAGATGGTGTGGTTATTTTCTTTGCATAGTATATTCGATTTTTGAGGTCGAATACAAGAAATGCAATAGTGTATTTTTTCCTTTTATTTTTTTTTTCAATAATGAAACTGGATGAAGAAATACAATAGGTTTTTTTTCGCTATTTTTTTTAGATTGAATGCAAGAAATACACCAGTCTTTTTTGTTTTGAGATTGAAGAAATACACGTTTGTTTGTTTTTTTAATTTGTTGTTGATTGCAAGAAGTACACTATATTTGTTTAGATTAATAGAAGTACAATGGTATTTAATTTATTTTTATGAAGTGGAATGCAAGAAATGAACCAGTATGTTTTTGGTTTTTTTTAGATCGATTGCAAGAAATAAACTAGTATTTTTTGTTTGTTTTATGAGATCGAATACAAGAATTACACCAGTATTTTTTTTTTATGAGATTGAAAGGAATAAAGAAACAGTATTTTTTTGTTGTTTTTGAGATCGAATGCAAAAAATACACCAGTATTTTTTATGAGGTGGAATTAAAGAAATACATGAGTAAGTTTTTGTGTGTGTTTTTTTTACTAGATTAAATGCAGGTTTTTTTTTTATTAGATTAAATGCTAGAAATATAATAGTAGGCCTATATTTTCCGGGTTTTTAAATTTTATTTTATAAAGATAATTGCAAGAAATAGATTCTAATCCTTTATCTTTTATTGTTGGCAAGATTTTGGTTTAATGAGCAGTTAGTTGAAAAAAAAGTCTTGTCCCTACAATAGCCATGAAATTGGCAGGGGTGTTACTACTTTCTATAGTGGTTGGTAAAGTACATGTGGGAGAAAAGTGCCTTTTTCTTTTCTTTTCATGTTTTTCTTTTTTTGAAATGGCAACAAATGTAATGTGAAACGAACCACGTTCTATGCTCGCATTTTTATTAAAATACCGTCAGTGTGTATTGGTGGCAGATTTGTGTATTGATTTTCCGCTAGGAGAGCTATAACAGATTTTACACCAATACAGCTTACGAAAAATTAATCATGACATGGTCTAGTAATCTAATTATTTATTTCTTTATTCTTTTATATCGAGGATAATGGAATAAGCACTCATGTGCTTTTTTACATCCAGTACCCTTGTGTATGCAGTTCTCTTCTTGAAAGCTTACAAGAGGATGTATTGCACTTATGTTTTATGGATGTTTTCTGGCTGTACACATAACATTGCTGGACTTAAGCTTTTTGCCCCTTCTGTGTTTTAAACACATATTGACATATATTTCAGGCAACTGTGGTTTCTGGCTGTAAAGAGAACGTGGCTAGCTTTTTGTCGCTTGTGTCTTTAAAAGTAAATTAGAATCAACTCGTTATTGTAGTCTGAGAAATGTCAAATGATGGCGTGAGAATTGACAAAGAGCAAATGTCAGTGGGTTGGTCATTGTGCAACTGCTGGTCAGAGCACTGGGAAAAGCCTACCTCCCCCTTCAGCCAAAATAAGCTGGAGTTGGGGTTTGGTAGCCGGCTCGCAGCTGTAATTAATTGATAAAGCTTTAGAATGATTGCAAAATATTGACAAAGTTTGATTAAAAAAAAAAGAAAAAAAAAAACCAATATTAAAACAAAAATTTGAGCAAGGTCTTTGTTGAGTGCTATTCATGAATGAGTGTTTGCAAGTGTAGAGTCTGTCTGTGTGTGTCTCTCTGTGTGTCTGTCTCTGTCTCTGTCTATCTATCTGTCTGTCTGTCTGTCTGTCTCTGTCTCTCTCTCTCTGTGTCTGTCTCTGTCTCTGTGTCTGTCTCTGTCTCTCTCTGTCTCTCTGTCTCTCTCTGTCTCTCTGTCTCTCTGTCTCTCTGTCTCTCTCTCTCTCTCTCTCTCTCTCTCTCTCTCTCTCTCTCTCTCTCTCTCTCTCCAAATATGTATGTATGCATTATGTTATGTTATATTTATTATATATATATATATATATATATATATATTTTATTATATATATATATATATATTAAATATATATATACGTATAATGTGTGTTGTAGATATATATACATACGCTCGCTCTCTCTCTCTCTCTCTCTCTCTCTTCTCTCTCTCTCTCTCTCTATCTCTCTCTCTCTCTTCTCTCTCTCTCTCTCTCTCTCTTCTATATATATATATTATATTATATATATTATTATTATTATACACTAATCTACGAATTGTGTTCAATTCCAAACCTGGATATCATGTGGATTACAAGCCATATATAAAAAGTCAATAAGAAAACATTTACAATTAATATATAACACAGTATGCAAAAAAGTAATAGTACGCACACATTACAAGATATACGAACACTACACACTCAATAATATAAACAATGGAGGAATTGAAGTGGGTCACAAGCCATAATTATTTTTATAAAAGAAAATTTATCACAAAAACTAGTAAAATTTGATCTTGAAAGTCACAAACTCGCACGCATGGACACGCGGAAGCAAACGCGCACTCGATCATCACACACACACACACACACACACACACACACACACATATACACATGCGTACGCACGCACGTACACACAGGCTGCATACTCACATGCCGGTGCTCGAACGATTACAAATTCATATGATAAGAATACTATCAGTTGATATAATGCACTATCTTACACTATTTATAATTGAAAATAACATGAATGTCACACAAATTTACCTGTACATATTAATGTCACATACATTTACCAATATACCCTCTCGCATACATTCATGTATTTTTGTATGCATGTCTATTTTTATAAAATACATAAATAAAGTATAGACTTGAAAGTATTGGTGATATTGTACCCTGACATAATTTGTTTCTTTGACATTCCATGGATTTTTTAACAACTCTAAATGTTTGCACGCGCGTGCATGCGTACTCCTTGTGTGGACGCGCGCGCGCGCCTGCGTACGTGCGTGCGTGCAAGTATGCGTGCTTGTGTATGTGTGTGTGAACTTTTTAAGTGCATTCGTTTTTGCTTTTTTTTCTTTTTGCTTGTTTTTTTTCTTATAGATATATTTTATTAAATTGCCGTAATCTTGTTGTTAGATAATATTGATGAAACCTTTTTCGGCGAAATATATGGCTTGACGAATAAAAAGGAATGAAGGCTAATTCAATGTACCCATCTAGAAATGCAAAAATTGACTTGAACTGAAATTTTACTTCGCGCGCGCGCGCACACACACACACACACACACACACACACACACACATAC
>CM060326.1:63234758-63247258 GCA_030674155.1 Stramonita haemastoma | reverse complement strand
TTCTTCTTCTTCCTCTTCTTCTTCGCAGTTCTTCTTCGCAGTTCTTCTTCGCAATTCTTCTTCGCAGTTCTTCTTCGCAATTCTTCTTCTTCTTCTTCCTCTTCTTCTTCGCAGTTCTTCTTCGCAATTCATCTTCTTCGCAGTTCTTCTTCGCAATTCTTCTTCTTCTTCTTCCTCTTCTTCTTCGCAGTTCTTCTTCGCAATTCATCTTCTTCTTCTTCCTCTTCTTCTTCGCAGTTCTTCTTCGCAATTCTTCTTCTTCTTCTTCCTCTTCTTCTTCGCAGTTCTTCTTCGCAATTCATCTTCTTCTTCTTCCTCTTCTTCTTCGCAGTTCTTCTTCGCAATTCCGCTTCTTCGCAGTTCCTCTTTTTTTCAATTCTTCTTCTTCGCAATTCTTTTTATGCTGCTCCTGCTGTTGTTGTTGTTGTTGCTGCTGCTGCTGCTGCTACTGCTTCTGCTGTATCCTCATCTTTGGACAGCATCTATTGTTGTCTGTCCTGTGAGGAGAAATGCGTTGCGCTGCCGTTAAGCGCCTGACAAGTCAGGCCCAACGCGTCTGACCTCGGCCTGGGAGAGAACTGGTATCTGTTAGGTCTTCCTTGAAAAACAACATCAGCAGAATGGACCAAGAAGTCTGAAACTGAACAAGATGGCGGTGACAGGAAGACAAGGAACGAGGACGAAGGAAGGAGAGGGGAAGCAAGATGAAACTCCTGGCACAGAGTTTCCAGAAGGTGGGGATGCTGTTTCTACTGACAGCCCTCAAGAGGCATCTCGAGTGCTGTGAACATGAGAGGCCTGAATGAGGGTTGCTAGCGTAAGTTTGAGCAGTTTTGATTTTCATCAACCTTTCATCATGACATTACGTTATGTGTTTACTTGGACGGATAAAACTCAATGAGAAAATGTGTTTTTATCATTGCATAGTTAGAAGAGAAGGAAAACAAGTGCACCTAACCACTTGCAATTTCTCAATCATTTTTCGAAATGATTTATCAAAGATTCCTATGGAAAAAACAAACAGAAAAAGAAAAAGCCATGACGAAACATACCACAATTGAAATGCATGTGCGCAAAACAGTGTATGTGTATGTGAGTGTGTGTATGTGTTCTTAGGATTCTTCAGATTTGAAAAGAAGAGCGTTTTCATGCTGCAGTGGTAAGCGATGGCTTAAGAGACACTCAATTCAACGAGCACAGCTGCTTGCACACCTAGATCAAACACAACCCCCCATTCATAACTTCTAAACTGATCCAACGACAATGCAGGCTGTCGTCTGCGGTGTGTTTCCAGGGCAACTAATCAACCTATCAATGTAAAGCTATTTTTCTTATATACACACTGATCGTTAAACACGCCAGATAGGAGTGTAACTGCAATGGAGGAAACAAGATAACTTTCAGAGGTAGGGGCGACAAATGCAAACCAAACACCACTTGCACTTTCACAACAGGGAAGTAAAAACGGAATGGAAACAAACTTCTAAAAATGTTGCTAAGACCAAACCATAGAAAAAAACTGATTGTTTTCTTCTTTTTTCTCACATTGTAATCAAAACAAAAGAGATAGGCAATAGTATCATTGACATTTCAATTGTGTGTTGCGAAATGTCATAGACTCCTACCAAAAAATATTCTAACAAAAAACCCCACTCAAACACAGACATACACACACATACTCCCCTCAAACACACATACTCACATATACACGCACACACAGAACATCTTGTGCAAACGTTAAATCCTCTTCCGCTTTTGGTAAGAGTAGGCCATCGTGTGCCAGTGGGAACAGATGACACGATTTAAAAAATGCATACACACGGGGACTGGATGTTACAAAGCACATGGGTACTTATCCCATTATCCTCGATTATTAAAGAATAAAAAAAAACACACACGATGCACACACACGCACGCACGCACGCACTCACGCAAGTACACACACACATAAACACACACACACCGTCTAATATCACAATTTGTGAAAAGACGTTAAATGAATTTGAACACGCATGCACACACACACGCACGCACGCACGCACGCACGCACGCAAGCACACACACACAGACAGACACACACACACACACACGCACGCACACACACACACACACACACACACACACACCCCACACACACACACACGAGGATGGGATAGCCTAGTGGTGACAACATTGCGCTCGCAATTTGACGACCAGGGTTCGATTCCCGTTCGAGGGGATTCTTCCCCTGAAGGTTAACTTCAGTGTTGACTCCACTCTCCCCCATAACTCCTTTGGATGAGACTATAAACCGAGGCCCCGTATGCGAACGCGCGCAGAACATCTTACGCACACGTTGAATCATGTTCTTCTTTTCGTAAGAGTAGGCCATTGTGTGCCGGTGGGAACAGATGACAAGATTTAGAAAACTGCATTCACACGGGGGTTTGATGTAAAAAAAAAAAAAAAAAAAAAGCACATGAGTGCTTATTGCATTATCCCTGATATAAAACAATAAATAGATTAAAAAAATAATAATAAAACACACACACACACACAACACAGACACAGACACACCACACACACACACACACACACACACACACACACACACACACACACACACACACACACACACTCTTTCGCATACGTGCACAATAGCACACACACAGGCACAAGAACAAAGAAAAAACATTTTAAAAAATCTTTTTGTTAACTACAGAAGTATTACATCGTTCTTTCATTAACCTTTAGTTTTGACTGGAAGAGAGCTAAGTCATTGTTAGAAAGCAGACCCATAAAATGTCTGGGGAAACTTGGAAACTTTAGAAAAAAAATGCCTTGCAGATCATCAGCGACACTGTCAAAGATTGTTCCAACTATTAACTCCTCCCCCCTCCAGTATTTGTGGGTGTGTGTGTGTGTGTGTGTGTGTGTGTGTGTGTGTGTGTGTGTGTGTGTGTGTGTGTGTGTGTGTGTTGATGTGTGTGTTAGTGTGTGTATGTGTGTTTTGTGGAGTCTGTGTGTGTGTATGTGTGTCTCTGTGTGTGTGTTTATTTTTTCATTTATATCGAGGATAATGGAATAAGTACAATATGCTTTTTACATCCAGTCCCCGTGTGTATGCAGTTTTCTAAATCTTGTCATCTGTTCCAACCGGCACACGATGGCCTACTCTTACGAAAAGTGGATCAGGATTTAACCTGTGCGCAAGATGTTCTGCGTGCGTTCGCACACGGGGCCTCGGTTAAAAGTCTCATCCGAAAGACTTTTAACTCCGTGTGTGTGTGTGTGTGTGTGTGTGTGTGTGTGTGTTGTGTGCGTGCTGTGCGTGCGTGTGCGTGTGTGTGTGCGTGTGCGTGTGTGTATGTCTTCTGTCTCTGTGTCTGTGTTGTGTTCTGTTGTTTGTGTGTCTGTTTCTGTTTCTGTTTGGTTGTGTACATGTTCTGTGTGTCTGTGTTGTTCTTGTGTCTGTGTCTATGTGTGTCTGTGTCTGCTCATATTAAGTTTCTGGGATTCTTCAGATTTGCAAAGAAAAGTTTTTGCTGCAGTGATAGGAAATAGCCTACATAGTCTCAGTGAAGCCAGAACAGTGCTTGCACAGTTAGATCAAACACAGGCCCGCATTCATTACTTCCAAACTGATCCAGCGACAATGCAGGGTCTCATCTGTCGTGTGGTTTCAGGGAAACCTATCACCGTGAATTTCTTTTTAATCTCTACACTAATCGTTCAATACACCAGAAAGAACTGAGTGCAGTTGCGATGGAGAAAAACAAGAACACTTGCAGAGGGTGGAGGGGGGGTGGGGTAAAAAAATTACACTTTCACAAAAGGGAAGTAAAAACGCGCTGGAAACGAACTTCTAATTAAGTTGCTACGACCAAATCAGAGAAAACCGCTAATTTTTTGGTGTCTTTTTGTCCCATTGTTATCAAAACAAAGGAGGAGGCAATAGTGTTCATTGACATTCCAGTTGTAAGAGTGTTGCGAAATGTCAGAGACTGCTACCCAAAAAATATATGTAAGATTCTTTACAAAACACACACACACGCGCGCGGCGCGCACGCACGAACACACACACACACGCAGGCACGTACCACACTAACACACACACACAGATACACACACACACGCACACTAACACACACACTAACACGCGCACTAACACACACACACACCGCCACACAACACACACACCACGCGCGCGCGCACACACACACACACACACACACACACACACACACACACACACACACACACACACACACACACACACACACACACACACACACACACGAACAAAAAACATGAACAAACCTTTTTTTTTTAGGGACAGAAGTAGTTCATAGTTCTGTCTTTAATCTGGGGTTCTGACTGGAAGAGAGCTAAGTCATTGCTGGTTAGAAAGCAGACACAGAAAATGTCTGGGGAAACTGCATCAAACGTTAGAGACAAATTTTATTATGTCTAACAGATTATCAGCGACACAGCGAAGATTGTTCCAACTATTATCCTCCCCTCAGTAGCGCTGTGTGTGTGTGTGTGTGTGTGTGTGTGTGTGTGTGTGTGTGTGTGTGTGTGTGTGTGTGTGTGTGTGTGTGTGTGTGTGTGTGTGTGTGTGGTGTGTTATTTATTTATTATTTTTTATTTTTATTTTTTTATTACTTATTTATTCTTTATATCGAAGATAATGGAATAAGCACTCACGTACTTTTTTTTTCATCCAGTCCCCATGTGTAAGCAGTTTTGTAAATATTGTCATATGTTCCCATTGGCACACAATGGCTTACTCTACGAAAAGCGGAACAGGATTTAACGTGTGCGCAAAATGTTCTGCAAATGATGTGTGTGTGTGTGTGTGGTTGTGTGTGTGCGTGTGATCTGTGTGTGTGCGTGTGTTTCTGTGTGTGTGTGCGTGGTGCGTGCACGCACACACCGAGAAAAGGTATACCTGATGGTTAGAGCGTTGCGTGTCACGCACGTAATCTGAAGACTGGGGTTCAAGCCCAGGGTAGAGTTCACACCCTTTCCAGCAAGTTTTTCCTGAACTTACAACACCCTTTCCACCTAATTTGTCCTGGACTTAACAGATAATCTTTTGATTCGACTTCCCCTACAGACAATCGGGTGAAGCGAATTCACCAAAGTTCCCTGCACAAACGGTCACAGAACATCTTGCAGCCAGTTGAAACGTGTTCTACTTTCGGAAGAGTAGCCCATTTGCTCCCGTAGAATCGAATCACAAAAAATTACCGAACAAAAGCGCATGTATACGGCTACTGGATGTTAACACAATACACTGTTATTCCATTGTCCTCGATATCAAAGAGTAGATAAACAAATAAGTACATGAATGCCTAACCCGAACATTTCATCCACACCTACACACTCACACTCGCACACACATTCGAACTCGAACATGGGTCGTCTAATTGCCAACACAATGTTTGACCACTAGGCTAGGAAAAAAAGCAACTTGTCCTAGAAACCTGCCAGGAGATGTTAAGAGAGAGAGAGAGAGAGAGAGAGAGAGAGAGAGAGAGAGAGAGAGAGGAGAGAGAGAGAGAGAGAGAGTGAAGGAGAGGAGAGAGAGCAGAGAGAGATGAGAAGGAGAGGAGAGAGAGAGAGAGAGAGAGAGAGAGAGAGAAGAGAGTCGTAAGAGGCGAGACAGAGAGGAGAGAGAGTTCGACAAGACAGAAGAAGAGAGACAGACAGACAGACAGACAGACAGACAGACAGACAGACAGACAGACAGACAGACAGAAGCATAGGCAAAGACAGGGAAAGAACGAAAATCAGATTGGAAATGAGACAAAGAGTAGTAGAAAGTAGAAAACAGATAAAGAGAAGAAGAAGAAGAAGAAAAGAAGAAGAGAAGAAGAAGAAGAAGAAGAAAAAAAGAAGAAGAGAAGAAAAGAAGAAAGAAGAAGAAGAAGAAAGAAAGGAAGAGGAAGAGGAAGACGAAGAAGAAGAAGAAGAAGAAGAAAAGAAGAAGAAGAAGAAGAAGAAACAACAACAACAACAACAACAACAACAACAACAACAACAACACACATACAACAACAACAACAGCAACAGCAACACAACATCAGAGTAACAAGAACAAAACAAAAACAACACAAAACCGACAACAAACAACAGCAACAAGGAAACAGCAACAGGAAAAAGCAACATGAAAAACAGCAACATGAAAAACAGCAACATGAAAAACAGCAACATGAAAACAGTAACAATGAAAAACAGAACATGCAACGAAACAGCAACAACAAGAGCAGCAAGAAGAAAATAAAACACAAATAAGAACATGAAGAACAACAACACCAACACACAATAAACAACAACAAAAACAAGAACAGCAGCAACTAGACACAGAGTACAAGATGTAAGTCAAACTATGACCCCACTGCCCCAACGGGTAGTTTGCGGGTGATTAGTGTCTTCGACAGTGTTATTCGACAGTGTTGATGTGGAGAAAGGGTAGACTTCAAAGTGTTTTTTTTACACAATGGAAAACATACTGTGTATTTGGTTTTGCGGGGAATTGAGGACAGTAGAGCAATACCAGATAGTCACAAGAAAGTTAGAAATGATCATCAAATGGGATTGCGTGTGTTCCTGCAGCGTTGACCCGCGCATGCGTGCTGGGGTTAGAAAGCTTGTGGATGACAAAGGACTGAGGGGATACAGTGTTTGCTGAAAAAAAATTAAAACTATCCAAATTTGTGAAAAAGCATACGAGTTTTGAGTCACAGATTAGTCTTCCACAAAAATGGGTTTTAATTCTATGGATGCCTTCGTACATGCGATATGAGTATAACAATCAAATAGCAAAACAGAAAGAAAAGTGGCAAAATGTAGAACACGAGTGCAGCCAAAGAGAGAGAGGGCGAACACTAACACGAGTGTAGCCAAAGAGACAGAGGGCGGAAACTATCACCAACTCTTCCTGACATGCGCACAGCAGGAAGGAAATGTCCAACACTTTCCCCGCTTCCTGATCTTCCGCCTGATTGTGCCACTGTCAGCACAACACAGCCATGCCCTTCCAGGAGGTCTTCCCACTCCCCTTCATGCTGGGAACCCTTCTGATGGGCTGCAGAGAGCAACATCATGCAAGAAAAAAGCCACGTGTCCCAGAAAGCCTGCCAGGAGGTGTTAAGAAATGGACAGTTAACGTTGGAGGGACAAAAGCAGGAAATGCTGCCGTCACGATCTGCACTTGGGTAGCGGTTCATGCAGACGACAGCTCTATAAAACTAGTGTGTGAGGGACGCGATAGCCGAGTGGTTAAGATCCTGCTACTTCAATCCTACCTGGTTTTTATGTATATATGGCTTGTGACCACGCGTATTCCTCTTTATAAAGTGCTGTATTGGTAGTGGTATGGTTACTGTCTTGTAGTGTGTGCGAGGTGATGGTTGGATACTGTGCTTTGTTATTGTGCGATTTAAAAAATCATGTATGTACGGCTTGTAACCCACATGAATTTCTCTATTTGTGAGATATAAATCTTTGAACTGTGAATTGAATTGTGTGGTCCATGAAGCTGTGTGTTCGAATTTCAGAGGGCGTCTAGTAAATTAAGGGCTGGGAAAAAAGTTCCGATCTCCCTGTCAACTTCAAGCACAGTCCTGCCAGTGGCTTCAATCCGTTCGTGTATGTACATATGCAGAAGATCAAATAGGAACACTCGAAGATTACGCTATTCCTGTCAGCGTTCAATGGTTTACCGGAACACGAACACACCCAGCTTGCATTCCCGAATTCGGAAATGCATCTATTTTCATGGTGAGCAAAATCGGTCGTATATGCAAAATCTCAGCTAAACGTCTAAGCTCTAGCCGAAAGGAAAAACAGCTAATCATGTTGTCTGTAACAAAAGCCCATGGTTTGACAAGAGTTGGAGAGAGGTGTTCCGCTATTGACATTTCTGCTACAGTGGGGCAGGCGAAGGGGGGGAAGGGGGGGGGGGCTTAATGGAAGCCTGGGAAGATGGGGCAAAGCGGGGGGAGGGGGAGGAGAGGGTGATTTGGACAATTACCGAAATATTATGAAAGCTAATCTCTTGTTATTCAAAATGACACAGATTAGTACTTTTGGCTTTAAAAAAAAATTGAATGAAATTTTACAGGTTTATTTTATAAAGTATTTTGGTATTTGCACAGTTTAGTTTTCATTTTAAAAAGAGATAGTATAGCTATACATAGTAGTAGTATAGAGAAGAAGAGATAGAAGATAGTAGATAGCTAGATATGCATAGATAGATAGAATAGGTAGAATAGTAGATAGATAGATGATAGATAGAAAACGAGTTTTCTAAAATGTCACATTCAAGAGTAAGCCATGAAGCACTTGGAGAATAGACTATAAAAAGTGAAAAATAACCCAAAAAATCCCTTTTCTGGAATCAAATCAAAGATGTCTTTCGTGACTGGCTAAAAATCTGGCTGCTCTTCTTCACGCTAAGTTTGTGAGGAAAAGACGCTTGTACGAAATGCAGCGAGTAACACTACCGATGGAAAAAAATATAGGGTATCAGGAAATACTTCTGTACGACCGGTGACTGGGGGAAAATCGTGCCACCTGTATCATTTACCATCCACCGATATGTTTTGGCTGGGAGGGTGCGCTTTTAGTAGTTGGAATATCTGATTAGGTTCCAATAAGTTTGGGGGGGTTGTTGAGCTAGTTATAAGGGTTAGGGTGCATTTTGTTGTTGCGGATGTTTCTGGTTATGTTCCAATACGTTGGGGGGGGGGATGTTTAGCGGTAATTTTGCGTATGATATATTTTTTTTAGCTGAACTAGTGGATGAGAAAGGGGAGCGGGCAGGAGAGGTTAGTGGTTAGGGCATTGAGAGAGTGATCTGACGACATAGGTTTAAGCCGTTACCTACACGTTGACCAAGATGTTCGAGGGGTTTCTGTCTCATATAGTTTACTTCAGTCATTCCTGTAGAGATTCTAGAAGCTTGTCAGTGTAGATAGCATCCCCACCTTCTGAACATTCTGTGTTGTAACCTCTATTTTTTTTCTATTCTTACTTCGTTGTTCTTCTCCCTTTTCCCTCACCTTCTCCCTTTCTCTCTATCACTCCTTCTTCCCTTTTCTCTTACCATCTCCTCTTCCTTTCCCTATATCCTCTTACTCATCTCCTTCTTCCCTTTTCTCTCTATCATCTCCTTCTCCTTTTTCTCTACATCTCCTCTTCCTTTTCTCTCTATCATCTCCTCTCTTCCCTTTTCTCTCTACATCTCCTTCTCCCTTCCTCTATCATCTCTTCTTCCTTTTCTCCTACATCCCTTTTCCCTTTCTCTCTACATCTCCTTCTCCTTCCTTCACCCTTTTTCTCTCATCATCCCTTCTTCCCTTTTCTCTCTATCATCCTTCCTTCTCCTATCATCTCCTTTTCCTTTTCTCTCTATCATCTCCTTCTTCCCTTTTCTCTCTATCACTCCTTCTTCCCTTTTCTCTCTATCATCTCTTCTATCCCTTCTTCTTCTCCTTCTTCCATCTCTTATCATCCCTTCTCCTTTTCCCTTATTCTCCTCTCTTCTTTATCCATCTCCTTCTTCCCTTTTCTCTCTATCATCTCCTTCTTCCCTTTTCTCTCTATCATCTCCTTCTTCCCTTTTCTTTCTCTCTATCTTCCCTCTTCTCTTTATCCTCCCTTTCTCTATCATCTCCTTCTTCCCTTTTCTCTCTATCATCTCCTTCTTCCCTTTTCTCTCTATCATCTCCTTCCTTACCTCTTCCCTTTTCTCTCTACTATCTCTTCTCCCCCCCATCTCTTCTTCCCTTTTCTCTCTATCATCTCCTTCTTTCCTTTCTCTCTATCATCTCCTTTTCCTTTTTATCATCTTCTTCCCTTTTCTCTCTATCATCTCCTTCTTTCCCTTTTCTCTCTATCATCCTCCTTCTTCCCTTTTCTCTCTATCATCTCCTTCTTCCCTTTTCTCTCTATCATCTCCTTTCTTCCCTTTTTCTCTCTATCATCTCCTTCTTCCCTTTTCTCTCTATCATCTCCTTCTTCCCTTTTCTCTCTATCATCTCCTTCTTCCCTTTTCTCTCTATCATCTCCTTCTTTCCCTTTTCTCTCTATCATCTCCTTCTTCCCTTTTCTCTCTATCATCTCCTTCTTCCCTTTTCTCTCTATCATCTCCTTCTTCTTTCCCTTTTCTCTCTCTATCACTCTCCTCTTTCTTCCCTTTTCTCTCTATCATCTCCTTCTTCCCTTTTCTCTCTATCATCTCCTTCTTTCCCTTTTCTCTCTCTCTCATCTCCTTCTTCCCTTTTCTCTCTATCATCTCCTTCTTCTCCTTTTTCTCTATCATCTCCTTCTTCCCTTTTCTCTCTATCATCTCCTTCTTCCTCTCTCTTCTCTTCTTCCCTTTTCTCTCTATCATCTCCTTCTTCCTTTTCTCTATCTCTCTTCTTCCCTTTTCTCTCTACTCATCCTTCTTCCTTTTCTCTCTATCATCTCCTTCTTCCTTTCTCTCTTCATCTTTCTTCTTTTCTTCTTCACTCTCCTTCTTCCACTTTTCCTTCTTCATCCCTTCTTCCCTTTTCTCTCTATCATCTCCTTCTTCCCTTTTCTCTCATCATCTCTTCTTCCCTTTTCTCTCTATCATCTCCTTCTTCCCTTTTCTCTCTATCATCTCCTTCTTTTCCCTTTCCTTCTATCATTTATCTTCTTCTTCTTATGCTTCCTTTTCGGTTTTCTCTCTATCAATCTCCTTCTTCCTTTTTCTCTTTCTCTTTTCCTTTTCTCTCTATCTCTCCTTCTTCCTTTTCTCTTATCTCTCCTTCTTCCTCTCTACATCATCTCCATTCTTCCCTTTTCTCTCTTATCATCTTTTCTCTCTTTCATCCTTTTCCCTTCTCTCATCATCTCTTTCTTTTCTTCTACATTTCTTCTTTCATCCCTTTTCTCTCTACATCTCCTTCTTACCCTTTTCTCTATCATCTCCTTCTTCCCTTTCTCTCTATCATCTCCTTCTTCCTTTTCTTCTACATTCTTCTTCCTTTTCTTCTATCATCTCCTTCCTTCCTTCCTCTCTATCATCTCCTTCTTCCCTTTTCTCTCTATCATCTCCTTCTTCCCTTTTCTCTCTACATCTCCTTCTTCCTTTCTCTCTATCATCTCCTTCTTCCCTTTTCCTTCTTCATCATCTCCTTCTTCCCTTTCTCTCTACATCTCCTTCTTCCCTTTTCTCTCTATCATCTCCTTCTTCCCTTTTCTCTTACATCTCCTTCTTCCCTTTTCTCTCTATCATCTCCTTCTTCCCTTTTCTCTCTATCATCTCCTCTTCTCTTCTATCCTCTTCTCTTTTCTCTCTATCATCTCCTTCTCCTTTTCTCTCTATCATCTCCTTCTTCCCTTTTCTCTCTATCATCTCCTTCTTCCCTTTTCTCTCTATCATCTCCTTCTTCCCTTTTCTCTCTATCATCTCCTTCTTCCCTTTTCTCTCTATCATCTCCTTCTTCCCTTTTCTCTCTATCATCTCCTTCTTCCCTTTTCTCTCTATCATCTCCTTCTTCCCTTTTCTCTCTATCATCTCCTTCTTCCCTTTTCTCTCTATCATCTCCTTCTTCCCTTTTCTCTCTATCATCTTCCTTCTTTCCCTTTTCTCTCTATCATCTCCTTCTTCCCTTTTCTCTCTATCATCTCCTTCTTCCCTTTTCTCTCATTCCATCACCCCTTTCTCTATCTCCTTTTTCTCTCTATCATCTCCTTCTTCCCTTTTCTCTCTATCATCTCCTTCTTCCCTTTTCTCTCTATCATCCTTCCTTTTCTCCTTTCCTCCTCTCTATCATCTCCTTCTTCCCTTTTCTCTCTATCATCTCCTTCTGTCTTTTTCTGCCTTCTTGTTCCATTTTCCTGTGGTTGTTGTTGTTTTTTTCCCAGACAGACTTCAAAGAAAACAGTATTCTCTCACTTTGACATCAGCTAAGCTAGGGCCTGACTTGTCAGGCGCTGAACGAATGACAGTGCAACGCTTTTCGTTTATATCAGGGACGACGATAGTTTGTCTGAGCATTCAACAAGAATAAAAGACATCAGCGCGCGCGCGCGTGCACACACACACATACACACACACGCACAACACACACGCAACACACGCGCAACACACGCGCAAACACACGCACCACACACACACACACACACACACACACACACACACACACACACACACACACACACACAACTTTAAACATAATCAATTGCAGTTAAAAAGCTAGCTATAGTTCTCTCAAAGCACAGAAGGATTGCATTTTTTGTTTCTCAAACGCAGAATTCCTCAATGTTGAAAACTAGCATGCTATTCCTGAACCGTTTCAAAGCCTTTAATTAGCTCAGAAATCACAATCCTGTTGTCTGAGAGCTGAACAAAATGAAGTTATTTCAATCCGGTTTTGTTAAAAATGGAATGATTGTTCCAATTCATTAAATGGAATAATTGTGTTTTTAGCGCTGGGTATCACAAGTAGTCGACAATATTCGACAAATTAATCACT
>CM060326.1:63202258-63224758 GCA_030674155.1 Stramonita haemastoma | reverse complement strand
CTTAAATTAAGCGAATTGGCGAAATCTGCAGTTTCATTTTCTGATGGACGTCTGTGTTAGTGATCGGCTGATGCTTTTGTTTTAAGCCTTTGGGGTCTGAAGCTCATGAGAGAAGATTGTTGAACTGACATTGTGCACAGCTGTCAGTTTTCGCTTTGAGATCCTCTCAGCTGCTAATTATCCTATCCCATCCCAGCCCAGCCCAGCTTTGGCCAGCTGGTGCTATTAAAAGCAGGAACTGACCACTCATGGACCAGGTAAAAGGAAGGAGCGCGCTAGATTTAACACTCTTGACTGAGTGAGGTTGGATTTGTGCACTGTGTGTGATGGTCACCACCAGAGGTGGGTGTCTCACTCAGTCTGGGTATGGAACTGATCTCTTTATTGTCGGCAGCTGGGGGTTCAGTAGGGGTTGCCCTCCCCATATTTATTCAGATCAGGCATCACCGAGCACCAAGAAGACATACAGCAGCAGTGCAGGCAGGGCCTCCGCAGGCTGTTAGACTTATGTCAGCCTGACAGCGTTCAGCTCCCTGTGGATTCTGACTGACCCAGACACTGCCACAGCACGAACCTAGATATGACAGCACAGAGAGAGAGGGGAGAGAGAGAGAGAGAGAAGAGAGAGAGAGAGAGAGAGAGAGAGAGAGAGAGAGAGAGAGAGAGAGAGAGAGAGAGAAGAGAGAGACAGACAGACAGACAGACAGACAGACAGACAGACAGACAGACAGACAGACAGACAGACAGACCGACAGACAGACAGACAGACAGACAGACAGACAGAGAGACCTCAGAGAGACAGAAAGAGAGCAATGCAAACAGGCAGCAAGAAAACAGGAAAAATACTATAAATAATCACATTTATCATGCATCCCACCGGCAACATTCATTCTGAAGATGAGATGTTCTACAAATGTGGCTTTTCCTCTGGGCGGAAAAGAATGAAGTTCAAATTACAAATCTCTGACAGCTGTTTTTCTGTGTTCTTTTTTTCCACCCAGAGTAAGTTCCAAGATTTGACAACACTATAATACATGTGTGGCATTTTCCCTGTTTGCAACACTCCATTTCTTCTCTCTCGTGAACGCTCGGACAGCGGCCATCGTTGTTTGTCATAGAAGCCAAAATGTAGTGCGCTGCTGTTCTGAGACAGACAAGTCAGGCCCAGCCTATCTGATTTCCGCGTGGGAGAGAATTGTTATCTTTTATGTCTTTTGGAGTTAAAGACGAGAGTATGGACCAAGAAGGGAGAAAATAGACAAGAAGGAGGTGACAGGATGAAAACGAAACAATGCAGAAACAAAGAATGCAAATGCAAATATAAATTCAGGAAGGTCATTGGCTTATTCTGAAAGGGCCTGTAAAATAGTGTTATATCAAAAACAATTACATTTGATTTAACAAAAGAATCTAGATTTTCATGTAAACAATCTACCATATTTCTTAACTTAATGCAATAAATATTTCGTCTTGTCAGAGCTTTGTGTATATATAATGACAAATTCCTTACTGTAGTTTCATTGAAGGATAACAACTAAATATGCAACCTAAATGCACAAGGATTACGGTAATACTTTTGTGGAAACATAGAGAGGGATAGAAAAGAGGGAACTCCCGGCACATCACCTCCAGAAGGTGGGGATTATATTTATGCTGAGATTCTCCTGGTGTCTTCTCAGGGAAGTCCACTTTATGCAGTTAATATTTATTGAGATAATGCAACTTTTCGGATCATTTGTGTAATAAGAGCGTAGTCATGAATAAAAATCCTTGCTGTATGCATCATTATTATTCAATGTAAAGTCACTTTCATCTCCAACGTTTTGACACATAGACTGGTCATGTCAAAATCTTAGGAATCTGCCGTTTCAAAAGTGTTACGTTTTGTTTTGTTTCCTGTGACTCCCGTGAGTTAGAGTTCGCGTTCGATCCATAATGGTCAATCGCTTGTTTGAACCTGTACCAGCAATTTCTTTTTTTAATGGCATATAGCAGACAGGGCCCTAAGTATGTTCTCTCGAAAACAGGCATGTATGGAAATGTAACGATCTAGTAATAGTATGTTTTCTAAATCAAAACAGGCATCCAAGAAAATACAACGATCTGGCAGTAGTGCGGGATCTTTTCTGGTCAGTGGTATCATGGCCGCGGCCTATCACTGAAAGATCTGTGTTTATTTCTCGCTCTTAAAGCACTGCAGAAAGAACCCGGTGTAGCAGGAAGACACGATAAAATTTATTTATAGGAAGCAAGGGGAACAAACAGCAGTAACGCGTTCACATACTTACACCAAAAGAAGCAAAAGGGCAATAAACAGACATATTATTCAAGAACAGACGCAGTTACAAAACCAGTTAAAGATGATTCCATGTCACAATGCTACACTGCAGACAGGGGAGGGTCATCCATCCCGTTATGCAGAGTGTTCCCAATAACCGGCCACCTTGGAATGGATTACAAAAAAAAAACCCCGCCTATCTGCGAGACAAAAGAAAAGGCATAGAAACTTTTTAACAGAATGGAAACGACAGTATACATTCGTGAGGCAAAGACAAAAGTGCCGTATGACCGGAGGAATTTTTTCTTTTCGGTTCTCGGCAAAATCTCTCAGTTCACCGATGACATCAACAAGAAGAACAAGAAGAACAAAAGAAGAACAACAAGAACAACAAGAACGACAATAACAAGAACACCAAGAAGAACAAGAACAACAAGAACCAAAAAAGAAGACCGGGTGGAAAAAGATGTACCAGGCCAATGAAAGGAAAAGAGAGAGAAAAAGCCCATCACCAACACTTCCTGACCTGCCCACAGCAGGAAGGAAATGACCAACACTTTCCCCGCTTCCTGATCTTCCACCTGACTTTGCCACTGTCAGCACAACACAGTCACGCCCTTCCTGGAGGCCTTCACACTCCTCTTCATGCAGGGAACCCTTTCTGGCGAATAGCACAGAATGACAGATTGAAGAAACACAGACCATAGAGTGCTGGTAAGAAAATAATAAAACATGGACAACATTCTGGGAACGAAGAGCAGGAAATGCTTCTATCACGATCTGCAATTGTGTAGCTTGTGCTGCCCTCAATATGCTGGCCTCTAGAGAAGCTGAAATCTCTGATGCCCCGCTCCCCTAAGACCACACAGGTTACTGGACACCTTTACCTTTAATTTCGTAGCAGCATCACCCAGAGATGGCGTCTTAGCGCACAGGCGTTGTCTATCCACAGTAAGGTGTAGCTTTCCTTAGCAGACCCCTGTCCATCAGACCTGGCTTGTGCCTCTCTCTGCCATGTAAGGTGGTGTCCCATAACCTGGGCGGTTGTAGGGGACCAAGGCGTCAGAGACCTCAGCTTCTCCAGGGGCCAGCATATTAAGGGCGGCTTCCATCTCTTCTCCCTCGCTGCTTTACCTTCCCTGACCCTGAAGAGGGCAGGTACCCATTTACAGCTGGGTGAACTGGGGGGACTGTTCTGAAGCCAATGCGCGCAAACGGTCACCCATCCAACTGGTAACCATGCTCGACGCTGCTTAACTTGACTGGGGGAAAGCGAGCACTCTGACCTCTTAGCTATCCCGACCCCTAAGGTCCACATAATTCTTGATGCCATCAAGCCCTCTGGTTTGGGGTCTAGAATTGCTCTATCAGTATCCCTATGCTGGTTGTCATCCTTTGCCCCTTTCTGTCAGTCTACTGTCCTCTCGTCTTGCTCTCTGTCATTCTAATATACTCTCGTCTTGCTCTCTGTCATTCTAATATACTCTCGTCTTGCTCTCTGTCAGTCTACTGTCCTCTCGTCTTGCTCTCTGTCATTCTAATATACTCTCGTCTTGCTCTCTGTCATTCCAATATACTCTCGTCTTGCAATGTGACTTGCGGTCTTTTATTCCTGTAACTATGATTCAGAACGTGATGACATTCTGTTAGCCATGTTCTCTCTCTGATCTCCCAGCAGCACTGCCAGATAAATGATCATGTAACATGGAGCCAAATGTCAGACAAGGCAGGAAGTAATGGGTCAGCTGAGCTTCCGATATGGATTTTGTGTGTGCTGTTTAGGAGACAGTGAAGGCATGTGAAAAGGCTTGTGGGGGTCCCTGTTGGCTGGTAATGAAACAGAGGCCACACTATGAAATGGCACACTGCATCCCCATTTTGTAGCAAAAGATTTACTTAAAAGCTGATACCTTCAGCAATGGTAAATATTTTTTTTTAAAACCCATACCGTTGCAGCATAGTCTGTATGACAAAGGTGTATACTGTACTGAAAACATTTAGTCTTGAAAAGTTTTCAGGCAAAACAAAAATTGCTATGAATATTCATTGTTGTGTGTGGATATTCTTTTTTCACCCGATGCCTAAAAACGCGCATTGATTTTTGTATGTTTATATGTTTACAAGGGCATAATTCTTTTAAGACAAGGCTTGGCATAAACTCTTTATCATTGTGTATTAATATCTCTCGAAAGTCATTTACTTCAATAAAATACTAATGCTCTATATGACAGTGCCAAAAACCTTTCGCTATATCAAATATCATATTCAAATCACTGAATATACCAGTGAGTGTATTTTCAAGAAAAGTGGAGTAGACATTTTATCGCTTTTGCATTCAAAGAATATACGAGTATTGGTGATATTCTCACAACACATACATTAGCAGCTAAATATGACTATACACGCATTAAGTTTTATTCGATAAAGTAAAGCATCATTTCTGCTCTTCTTGCTACCAAAATATTTGTTCAAGTCTAAGACTTTACTCCTGACGCTTACTTTATCGGCATTGCTTTCAGATCTCTTTAAATATCTCTCCTTTATTTGTTAAGTTTCTGTGACTTTTCGCCATGATGATTGTTTTAATAAGTGGCAGCCATCTTGGACAGGTAAAGGCACATGTAATTCTACAGGATACCATCCATGCTTTGCACCTCTTTTAGCAGCTCTATCAGTCAACTCATAGGATAGAATCCACTCTAAGGGCACCCAACAAAAAGTGATACTCATTCTATTTATTATCTGTATATTCTTTAATTTCGAGGATGATGGAATAGGGATGCCTGTGATTTTTTACGTCCAGTCCCCGTGTGTATGTGGATTTGTAAATTTTGTCAACTGTTCCAACCGGCATACAATGGCCAACTCTTTTGAAAAGTGAAACGATTTTTAACGTGTGAGCAATTTTTTCTGTGTGCGTTCGCACATGGAACCTCGGTTTATAGTCTCATCCTAAGAATGTTTAACTCATATTATATACTTTTTATCAATAAAAGGTTTATGACATACTGAATGTTTATCAGTACATATTTTTTAAATTGAAGTTTTCTTCTTGAAGCACAAACAAGGATTTCAGATGCACACCAAGCCAAACCAGGAGTATGATGAAGAGCCAATTCTCTGTGTGTGTGTGTGTGTGTGTGTGTGTGTGTGTGTGTGTGTGTGTGTGTGTGTGTGGTGTGTATGTGTGTGTATGTGTGTGTATGTGCTATGTGTGAGTGTGTGTATTTGTGGGTACCTTAAACTAGATATCCTAGAACATCATTCTAAACTTGCAGAAGAACATGGAACGTAATAAACAAATAAAGGAAAATCAAATGTCATAAAGAGCATAGTTAAACACCAGGCACAGATTCAGCCTCAACAAAAAACAACCTAAACAAACGTTGGAGGATAGGTAAAGGGCAAAAGGAAGTCTAGCGATACAACGCCACCATTGCCCTATAGTTCTCTTAACATATCAGACCATAATTATTATCCATGCTGCATCTTGCTTTAAAACTTGAAAGCTTATTGTCAAACTTTGTCAACTTTCAGGTTTATTGGCTTCGTTGTCGTGGATTTGTTCTGTGTAAGGCTTATGTCCATTAAAGGCTTTCTGCTCTACAAAAATCCTAGGCAAAAAATAGGCTAAAGTTGGAGCATTGTAGTCGACATCTGACGGTAACAATACGGCGTAGAATAAACTACACCAAGCTATGTTACATTTCGCCATGCTACACTACACTACACTACACTACACTACACTACACTACACTACACTACACTACACTACACTACACTACACTACACTACACTACACTACACTACACTACACGACACTACACGACACTACACTACACTGCACTGCACTGCACTGCACTGCACTGCACTGCACTGCACTACACTACACTGCACTGCACTGCACTGCACTGCACTACGCCACACTATATTACACTATATTACACTATATTACAATATATTACACTACACAACACTACCTATACTATACAGCACTACACTACACTGCACTGCACTACATTTCGCTGCACTACACTTCACTGCACTTTAATGCAATGCACTACACTAACAATACACTACACTACACTTCAATTCAATGTGATGCAATACAAAACAACGCATTGCAACTCAATGCAATGCAACGCAACATAACACGATGCATTGCAATGGACTGCAACACATAGCAAAGCAAATCTGTATACTACAATACCATAAAATAGAATGCATGTCAGTACCGATGTCTACAACGGATTGCACCTGTGGCCTATAGGTAACGCATCTACCTAGAAAGCAAAAAGTCCAATTTTTTAAAGTGCGTGGTGGTTCCATCCCCGTCTATGCCCGAAACTTACCACCCCACCCACTAGACTGAAAGGTGGTATGAGTGCTAGTCTTTCTATGAAACAAGAAAACGAGGTTCTGTGTGTAACACGTATTGAGTGCATATAAACACACAAGGCAAAAAGAGAGTTTTCTGTGTAAAATTTATGTTGGAAAAAGCCACTTTGATAGGGAAACAAACTTTTAATACATAAGCAGACAGGGAAGATAAAATAATGGGTGGCGTTGGTCTTCTGGCGACGCGCTGAAGCCCGGGAGATCAGTGCAAGTTCCATGATAGAGAACTCCGCTGTGACTTAAAAAGATATACAATATAATACAACACATAACAACACAATACAATATAATGTATGTATGTCCTTCGGATGAAACTATAATCCGAGGCCCCGTGTGCGAACACACGCATAACATCTTGCGCATACGTTAAATCCTGTTCCGCTTTTCATAAGAATAGGCCATCGTGTGCCAGTGGGAGCACATGACATTTATAAAACTGTATGCACGAAGACTGGATGTAAAAAAGCACATGAGTGCTTATCCCATTATCCACGATATATAAAGAATAAGATAAAAAATAAAATAGATATGTATGTATGAATGTATGTATGTATGTATGTATGTATGTATGTATGTATGTATGTATGTATGTATGTATGTATGTATGTATGTATGTATGTATGTATGCATGTATTTGTGAATTTATGTGTGTATGTGTGTATGTGTGTATGTGTGTGTTTGTAAGTATGTATGTATGTATATACGTACGTACGTACGTATGTATGTACGTACGTACGTAACATATGTATGTAGTGTATGTATGTATGTATGTATGTATGTATGTATGTATGTATGTATGTATGTATGTATGTATGTATGTAGTATGTGTATGCATGTACGTACACACGTGCGTACGTATGTATGAAAGCATATATGCACACATATAGGTATTCGGATGAGATTACAAACCGAGGTTCCGTGTGCGAACGCACGCAGAATATCTTGCGCACACGTTAAAATCCCGTTCCGCCTTTCGGAAAAGCAAGCCATCGTATGCCGGTACGAGCGGATGATGACAAAATTATTTTTTTAAACCAGCATGCACACAGGTGTCGTGTTTAGACACCATTCCTGAGGGGAAAAAAATAATGGGTAGGCGCTGCACTTGTGGCGACGCGCTCTCTCCGGGGAGAGCAGCCTGAATTTCATGCAGAGAAATCTGCTGTGACATAAATGGTATAAAATTTTAAAAAATACAGTAAAATATATGTGTGTAATGCATTCCTGTTTATTTGCTTCTTTGTCCACCAATACAACTTTTGACTATATGAACCCAACACCAGAGAAAAGGAGAGGACAAAGAATGGGGGAAAGGCAACAACGGCAAGAAGAGCAGAGGGGGGAGCAGGAGTGGAACAAGTCAACAAGAAAAGAAAGAGAGAAGAAAGAGAAAGAAAGAAACTGCAGCAGTGTGTGCGGGTAATGTCACCAGCAACACTTACACTTCTTTGTCTGTACAACACAGAACAAAAATCCCTGACGCTTTCTCAAATAAGAATAAAGTGCTGGTTACATGGAATTTTTTTTAAGTAAATGATAAAAATGTGTACATTATTCCCGATAAAAGAACACGTGCATCAATGCATCTGCTCTTCCTGTTATACCAAAAAAGGACTGCACGAGAATTGCCGGTGACATCACCACTCTCCAACTTCAGGGGCATTAATTGCTTCCGGTTCGAGCCAAGACGCCTATTGACGCATGCGCAGAAAGGAACGACCCTCGAGGGGATCATTGCTGAATTAACTTTCCACCTTTTCTTTGCCTGTCTGGTAATTAATCTGTCGAATATTGCTGGCTCCCTGTGACGACCGAGG
Source organism: Stramonita haemastoma (assembly GCA_030674155.1). NCBI lineage: Eukaryota > Metazoa > Mollusca > Gastropoda > Neogastropoda > Muricidae > Stramonita > Stramonita haemastoma. Next base: position 63,216,265 of record CM060326.1, on the reverse strand, counting down.
CTAAAACACATTTGTTCAATTTGCAACAGGAGTCAGCTTTAATTAACTTCATTTAAATTGCAGACGAGAGAAGTCCGTTTTTAAGCTATGAAAGGGATTAAAAGATTGTAAGATAGTGTTATGGATTTGTAAATTACGTGATCCAGAAACAATAACGGGAAATGTCTTTGTTTCAGGAGATTTTTTTTCTGACTAGTTTCTTTGCTGCTGTTTGTTTGCTTATTCTAGGTAATTAAGCCTCAAAACCTTTGTGTGCGGGCATCAGCACACGCAGGCGGCACACGCGTGTGTATGTGTGTGTGGTCTGAGCGTGCGTGCATGTGTTTGTGTTACATGCATGTGTGTGCGTGCATACGAACTTGCATTTATGTATGTGTGTACGTGCTTCCATGCATGTGCGTGCACTTGTGTGTGTGTGCATTGTTTCTATTGCGAATTATGTTTCGTGTCATGGTCATACATTGAGAAGTGCGTACAAACACATGCATGTACAAGCACACATTCGTCCGCGCGCTTAATCACAAGCGATATCAACACAAATGCACAAAGATGGCTGACGCCAAAAGCTGTTTCATTTTGGATACAAGCAACGTACCCAGGCCTGTATGAGGGTGTTGTTATGCTTTAGAATATCAGTTAATCATTGTCTGCATCCATGACAAGCTCTAGGCGTAATACATCTAACGTTTCATTACAAAAATATTCTCTGAAGTTTGAGTTTGCTGCCTACATGCCAGGACGTTTTGAAAACAGCCACACCGTACTTTTTCCTCCACTGTGCATTTACGCCTCACAGTGCCCCCTTTAAATCATGAGTGAGACAGAGAACACATCGTGGGTGAACCCAAAGGTGCTAAACTGGTTAAACAAGAATAAAATAATGCACACACACATACACACACAAGAGGTCACATGAAGGTGTGTGTGTGTGTGTGTGTGTGTGTGTGTGTGTGCGTCTGTGTGCGCGCGAGCGGAAATATATGTCTGTATGCACGCGCAATCGTGCAAAGCAGAATTAATATCTATTGCAGTTAATGTCACTCTGTAAAATGAAGGCTTCATAAAAAAAACACAGAACAATACTAAGTCAATGATATAGGATGTTTGTCCACAAAAAAACTGCTGAATATAACAATAAAAAGCCCCCCCTCCAAAAAACAAAACAAAACCAGAACTGAATTAAAAAAAGCGGAATAGCAGCAAGACAGAAATAGCTCACCAGAACAAAGCAGCCTAAATACAAACAACAAAAAACCAGACCATACTCTCACGCCTTAACAAGACATAATTATCAGTGGATGGTGAAGGACACAGGTGGCACGATGTGTGTTCGCTGGTCGTGAAGAAGTGTGTCCTAAATCCCTTCATTTCTTCCCTCAGTAGTTTCACCTGTCCTGTCTGTGTTTCTTACTAGCTGTCTTTCACCTACAAACCCAGCGTGAAAAGAAGAACAGCCAGAATCTTCTGCCCCTTTACGATACGCGTTTTAGTTTTGGTTTCGCTCAAAGAAGAGATTTTTCAACATGTATTTTTTCTACACTTTTTTTTAATGATGTTTCTTTCGACGAACAGTTCGGAAATCTGAAACAACAGGAAGGCTGGCAATGCAGTGGATGGACTTTGTTGTGTTTACCTTATGGGCAAGAAAAAGTGATTTTTTCACGTTACGCTTTTTAAAAAATGTCTTTACTATTGAATTTTTTCCCTTCATTTTATGTATGTGTTTTCGCTCTTTTCTGCCTATGCCAGGATTTCTATGCCGTCCATAAAGAGTAACACTGGATGACATTTGCCATACTGTTAGAAACTACAAGCTGGTATGTAAGCATCATGACAGACCACTGTGAGTCCCTCCCTCCCTGGAGTGACTGTCAGACTGCACTACACACCAGGTGAAACCTTTGTGTGACTGTCTTCAAACCCCTCATCATAGTACAGGAAGCCCTGGCCAGACTTTAGAACTAATGTGTTGGCTTTTTGTGTCCTAGTTTGATAGTGTTTGACGTGGTGTGTTTCAATAGTGTGTTTGTTGTGTTTTTTTGTTTTTTAATATTTATTTAATTCTTTTTACGAGGATACAGATATAAGCAATCATAGTGGGTTATTTTTCACGAGCGTGTGTATGGCAGTTTGTAAAGAATTGTCATGTTCCACGCAATACGATGCCTACTAAAAAACGAAAAATGAGAACAGAATTTAAAACTTGTCGACAAGATGTTCTGCGTGCTCGCACAACGGGACTGGCTTAAGTCTATCCAAACTTATGAGAGAGTGAAGTCCAATGATTTAACTAAATAGTGTTTTGTGTGTGTGTGTGTGTGTGGTGTGTTGTGTGTGTGTGTGTGTGTGTGTGTGTGTGGTGTGTGTGTGTGTGTGTGTGTGCTTGTGTGTGTGTGTGTGCGTGTGTGATGTCAAGACAAGTCAAAATTTTATTTCCAGATGGTACATTGAGGGAGCAATAAATTTGCTCTTTTTCATCAAGCCATCTATCTAGCAAAAAACGAAACAAGAAGACCCCCCCCCCCCCCCCTAAAAAGACCACTTAAACAAAATGATACCCAATCCATAACACTCAAAGCAACTAAAACTTCAAACCGACGACTCACCCATAATGACAATGATACAATTTTACTACAACATGATAATCACCCATCACCACCTAAAGCAACACCACAACAACAACCAAAAAACAAATAAAATAAAATAAAATTTAAAGTAAAACCATTTGAAAAGTACTGGGAAAGGGGTATGGAGGAGGAATGGAGGAACACAAACAATCAGCCAAACAAAGACAGTGACAACAACACAAGTTCTACAAAACAATCAAGAACCCCCACCTAATAATACGGTTGTTTTTTTAATTCAGTAAGCTAGACTATCAAACCAATACAATAACAATTTATCAATTGTGTGTGTGTATGTGTGTTAACATACATGAATGCAGCTCTAAGTTCGCTGTGCTTTTTGGTTTCTTTCCTTTCTCTTTGACAAAGCATAATGGAAAAAGCTGCTTTGAACAAAAAGTTGACAAATGAAATAAAGCTCTTGAATATCATACTTTGTACAAGCTGCAGCAAATACTACACACTTAGTATCATTTGGTATTGATGTGTTATGGCGCAATGTGTTGTGACGTCTTGTGGCACTACTCATCTGCAGCCTTTTTCCATATATATTAATTTTCAGAGAAGTCTTGGTTCATTCATCTTTTTCATATTTCTTTTATTTAAAGAATAATTGGATGAGCATTTCTGTTTTGTTTTTAATCAGGTCACCGTGTGCATGCTGCTTTGTAAATCTTGCGATCTTTCCCACGGGCACTCAATTGCCAACTCTTCCAAAAAGCGGAACAGGTTTTAACATATACGCAAGATGTTCTGCAGGCGTTCGCACATGAGACCTTAGTTAAAATTTTCATCTGAAGAACTTTGGGGAAAAGAGAGGGGGGTGATGGTGGCACAGATGTTACACAACAGGGGCAAAAATCTCTTTGAACGGGATTCGAACCCGGGTCAGCAGATCGCGAGCACAATTTGCAACTAACCACTAGGCTATCCCATGTTACAAATGTAGTCCTATTCAATTCACATTGCATGCGTAGCTCATTTTCTGTTCTAAACAACTACAAGTTTAAGCAGACATGAAACTTTGCTGCAAATTAGTTTTGTTTTGTTTTGTATTTTGTGATGGAGTATGAAGACAAGGTAAACACAAAGGATTGCCCTTCCTTCCCTGCCTCCCCGAGTAACTGAATGGAACAGAAGTAGCATACCTTCAGTTAATTACCATAGCAATCTCTCTCTGTCTCTGTCTCTGTCTCTGTCACTGTCTCTGTCTCTGTCTCTCTCTCTCCTCTCTCTCTCTCTTCTCTCTCTCTCTCTCTCTTCTCTCTCTCTCTCTCTCTCTCTCTCTCTCTTCTCTCTCTCTCTCTCCTCCTCTCTCCTCTCTCTCTCTCTCTCTACTCTCTCTCTCTCTCTCTCTCTCTCTCTCTCTCTCTCTCTCTCTCTCTCTCTCTCTCTCTCCTCTCACTCTCTCTCTACCTCTCTCTCTCCTCTCTCTCTCTCTCTCTCTCTCTCCTCTCTCTCTCTCTCTCTCTCTCTCTCCTCTCTTCTCCCTATCTCTCTCTCCCTCTCTCTCTCTTCTCACTATCTCTCGCTCCCCTTCCTTCCTCTCTTCCTCACTCTCCTCTCCCCCCCCCCTCTCTCTCCCCTCTCTCTCCTACTCTCTCCTCAGACTCTCTGTCTCCCAATCTCTCCCTCCACCCTCTCTCTCTCTCTTTCTCTCTGGAAAGCCTTTTTGCTCCGTCAAATTATAGTTCAAAGCGCTAATTAATCCAGCATCATGCTTCTTGTTGGACTGCCAGCAGCCTTGGCAGGGAAACGGGGTGGTCTGCAGCAAAATAATTACCTGATGTCTCGGAAAATCAGCGGAGAAATCGACAATAAAACATTTGTACATCGACTGAAAACGAAACATGGAAAAGTAGCAAACATGACTGGTGACTACAAATGCCCTCCAGCTGCCAGCGTTTCCGTAAGAAACCACCCAGTCAACTCTACAGAGATAGGAGACAGACAGAGGAGAAAATATAGACAGAGGAAAAAAGACAGGCACAAAAGAAAAGACAGAGGAGAGGATACAGACAGAGGAGACAGACAGGCAGAGGAGACGAACAGAGGAGAGGAGACAGGCAGAGGAGAAGAGACAGGATAGAGGAGAAGAGATATTTATTTTCATTTATTTATTTATTTGTTCTTTTATATCGAGGATAACAGAATAAGCAATCATGTGCTTTTTTTCATCCGGTCCCCGTGTGTATGCAGTTTTGTAAATATTGTCATATGTTCCCACCGGCACACGATGGCCTACTCTTACGAAAAGCGGAACAGGATTTAACGTGTGCGCAAGATGTTCTGCGTGCGTTCGCACACGGGGCCTCGGTTTAAAGTCTCATCCGAAGGATAGAGGAGAGGAGACAGGCAGAGGAAAGGGGACAGACAGAGGAGAGGAGACAGGCAGAGGAAAGGGGACAGACAGAGGAGAGGAGACAGACAGAGGAAAGGGGACAGACAGATAAGAAGAGACAGACAGAGGAGAGAAGAAAGATGAGAGAAGACAGGCAGAGGAGAGGTGACAGACATAGTAGACAGACAGATGAGACAGAGAAGAGAGACAGACGGAGGATCTAGGAATCAGAGTATAAAGACAGAGGAGAGGAGATAGACATAGTAGAGTAGACATAGGAGAGGAGACAGTCAGAGGAAAGGAAACAGACAGAGGAGAGGGGATAGATGGAGGAGAGGCGCCCGAATTTCACGCAGAGAAATCTGCCATGACTTACAGTGGTGTACAATACAACACACTACAGTACAGTACAATACAAGACAACACATTACAATATAACACAATACAAGACAATACAATACAATAAAATACAATACAATAAAATACAATGCAAGACAAAACAAGACACCACTTTACAATACAATACAACACAATCTATCAGAGATAAAAGCGAATACTGTTCTCTACAGAACGCTTAAAGAGACAGGCTGCAGTGGAAAAGTCAAAAGAAACTATGTGGCAAAGTTAATTAACAGACAGGTGGCTGGCCAGATGTCAGACACACGTTAAGAAATCGTGTTTTGGGCCACTTGCTTGTTTCTGATAACAAACCTTACTTCCTTCTTTGTAAAAGTGAGGATGCGGCGTTTGAGTTCAAGAGGACAGATGGCTTTTTTTAACCAGCTGATTTCTTCTGGTTCCTGAAAAGTGACACGAAGCACATGTCTGAGGAGGAAGGGACCATCAACTTCAGGCTGCGGTTGTGGACATCTGCCGATCGCTAGAGGTTCAAAAGGACAGGAGTGATGCTGGACTAGAGGTGGTCAACGCCGTAAAGGAAGCGGACACAGTCATTTCTCCTGGGATAGCTTATGGTTATGCCGATTGCTTTGTTTTGAATGTGTGTGTGTGTGTGTGTGTGTGTGTGTGTGTGTGTGTGTGTGTTGTGTGTGTGTGTGTGTGTGTGTGTGTGTGTGTGTGTGTGTGTGTGTGTGTGTGTGTGTGTGTGTGTGTTTATTTGTTTGCGTATGAGCAACATATTTCCAAAAGGGGAGGGGGTGTCATAGATACAGACAAGCCCCGGACATTCCAACGGGAAAAATAAATATTTGATTCATTTCTCTCTCTCTCTCTCTCTCTCTCCTCTCCTCTCCTCTCTCCTCTCTCTCCTCTCTCTCTCTCTCTCTCTCTCTCTCTCTCTCTCTCTCTCTTCCTCTCTCTCTCTCTCTCTCTCTCTCTCTCTCTACTCTCTCTCTCTCTCTCTCTCTCTCCTCTCTCTCTCTCTCTCTCTCTCTCTCTCTCTCTCCATCTCTCTCTCTCTCTCTCTCTCTCTCTCTCTCTCTCTCTCTCTCTCTCTCTCTCTCTCTCTCTCTCTCTCTCTCTCTCTCTCTCTCTCACTTGACGGTATCTGTAGCTGATTAGAAGCAGGCAAAGGGTGACATCTGATATGAAAAAACAAAAGGTGGATTGGAACCTTGAAGGTTTAGCTTTCATCATTATATCGTTAAAACCTTGCTGAATTTTTAGTTGCACTGTTGGGTTTTACACTGATTATGCCCTTAGTGGTTTGAGAACTTGGCTGATTTCAGATTGTTATCCATATTAATTTTGAAAATAGATCAGACATACAGTGCAATCAATGTGGACAAAACTCACTATGTCACTTTGGTAACAAATATGCCATAAGACTGTTGACTCAAGATTGTTAATGGTAGTTAACTTTTGAGGCTCATCTGTGGATGAAATTAATATAGAAGGAAAAGGTGCAGGTAGCCATCGAAACTCCGTCTTTAATGAAAGAAGGGTTCAAAAGATTGATGACAAGTGAGACAGAGAAAAGAGAGGGAGAGGTAGACAGACAGACAGACAGACAGACAGACAGACAGACAGACAGACAGAAAGACAGATGGAGATAGAAAGAAAGAGAGAGACAGAGGCAGAGACAGAGAGATGTACATTTTCTGTTTGGAAGGATATTTTTATATGAATAGACATACTATAAAAATACTTACAAAAATATATATGTGAAATATGAAACTTATTCAAACTGTTCACATCTAAAATCACTTTATTGTCAAACTTTCTATAACATAAAAATTACTTTCACACAGTACTTTAAGTCATTCTGACAAAACCACTAATCACCCCCACCCTTCCTACCAGTTGCATTATTAGACAAGAACCATAACAACAAACAACACAAAAACAGCCTTTCAAGCCTTGTCCACCGTTTGCCATAAGCGACATGCTATTTTCAGAGAGCTGTCTCCTGCAAGAATGGCCACACACAAGAGCAGATACAGACCAGAGCATTTGCCTGCTAGTTGATGCTGCCTTACTGTCCGTTCCTGAACTTCTTGTGGCAGGCTTTGTGTGCACTGTTTTAGCACTATTTATCTTGTGGCAAGCTTTGTGTGAGCTGCCTCGGCGCTATTTATCTTGTGGCAAGCTTTGTGTGAGCTGCCTCGGCGCTATTTATCTTGTGGCAAGCTTTGTGTGCACTGTTTTAGCACTATTTATCTTGTGGCAAGCTTTGTGTGAGCTGCCTCGGCGCTATTTATCTTGTGGCAAGCTTTGTGTGCACTGTTTTAGCACTATTTATCTTGTGTGCACTGTTTTAGCACTATTTATCTTGTGGCAAGCTTTGTGTGAGCTGCCTCGGCGCTATTTATCTTGTGGCAAGCTTTGCGTGAGCTGCCTCGGCGCTATTTATCTTGTGGCAAGCTTTGTGTGCACTGCTTTATCGCTATTTATCTTGTGGCAAGCTTTGTGTGCACTGCTTTAGCACTATTTATCTTGTGGCAAGCTTTGTGTGGGCTGCTTTAGCGCTATCTATCTTGTGGCAAGCTTTGTGTGACCTGCTTTAGCGCTATCTTGTGGCAAGCTTTGTGTGAGCTGCTTTAGCACTTTCTTTCTTGTGGCCAGCTTTGTGTGAACCGTTTTTTTGCAGTATCTAGTCATTGGATGCGGCCTGATGAACGGACACTGTTCAGTGCCAGACCTCCAGGAAGGGCGTGGCTGTGTCATTGTTGTGCTGACAGTGGCACCATCAGGAGGAAGAGCAGGAAGCGGGGAAAGTGTTGAACATTTCCTTCCTGCTGTGTGTGCGTATATCGTCGTCACAACTATAAAATAAAATAAAATAAAATAATAAATCATTTCATAATGAGGAAGGAAGGTGGCAGGATGGGTAAGACGTTCACCCGCCAATATGTAGACCGTGAGTTTCTGGGTTCGTACCCATCCTCGCCCTTTCTTCCCAGTTTGACGAAAAAATCGAACTGAATGTCAAAGTCATTCAGATGAGACTAGAAACCGAGGCCCCGTGTGCGAATGCACGCAGAACATCTGCGCACACGTTAAAACCCCGTTCCGCCTTTCGGGAGAGCAGGCCATTGTGTGCCGGTAGGAGCGGATGACAAAATTAAAAAAAATAACAGCATGCACACAAGTGTCGTGTTTAGACACCATCCCTGATGAAAAAAAATAATGGATAGGCGCTGCACTTGTGGCGACGCGCTCTCCCCGGGGAGAGCAGCCCGAATTTCACACAGAGAAATCTGCTGTGACATAAAGTGGTATAAAATAAAATAAAATAAAAACAAGGTAGTGATGATACTCTCTTTCTGTGTCTCTCTGTCTATCTGTCTCCGTCATTCTATCTCTCTGTCTCTCTGTCTCTGTCTCTGTCTCACTCTCTCTTTCTCATCATTCTGTCTCTGTCTCGCAGTCTCAGTCTCAGTCTGTCTGTCTGTCTTTGTCTGTCTGTTGTTCTATCTCTCTCTCTCACTCACTCTCTTTATCTCTCTCTCTTTCTCTATCTGTCTGTCTGTCCTGTTGTCTGTCTGTCTGTCTGTCTGTCTCTGTCTCTGTCCTCTCTCTCCTCTCTCTCTCTCTCTCTCTCTCTCTCTCCTCTCCTCTCTCTCTCCTCTCTCTCTCTCTCTCTCTCTCTCTCTCTCTCTCTGTTAGACTCTTTTTACAGTAATGACAGGCGGACAACAACAACAACAGAAAAAAAGCCCAACTACTTCCCTTACAAACCTTGCAGAGTGGCCCTTTAAAAAAATCGTTACTGGTTGATGCACGATCTGTTTTGTCCCCGATCGTGAGAGAGGCGAGTCTGGACCCTCTGCCTCCTTGTTGCAGAGTGTGTACACGTCTGTGTTTCTTACAATTTGTTCCTTCACTCAAAAACGCGCGGAAAGCATTTCCTATAGTCACGCAAGGCAGTTTTTTTTTTCGGTCTCACAAGAAGCATTTTGGGGTTCATTTTTTCCCTTAGTTCCTCAGCCAGAGCTCTGAGACTTGTCAGTGATGAGAATTGTTTTATCTGACTGTTTTGGGTCGTTGTTTTTTTGCCCAACATAAAAGGTAGCTGTATTCCGACTTCGGGGATGTATGCTGTGTAGGTTTGTTTCCGAAACCTACGAACGCTGAAGTGAGTTACGGGATATGTTACGTGCATATTTGATGTTTTACGTGTGTATAAATTATACACACATGGGAATTAAAGTACTGGCAGGTCTGATCTTGAAGTTCACTTGAGGAATCGTAAAATAATCTTATCTCGTATTTCACCAGATGCCACCTAGATTCGAACACACGATTTCATTGACCCATGAACTGAAGTTGAATGGTCTTAACCACTCGGCTATGTCGTCCATCATTTTTTTAATCTGACATTAAAAAGAACTAGCTGCACAAAAGAAAGACCAGTAATATCCTTGATGCTGTCTTTCTGCATGTTTTGACATCGTGACAGTACAACCGCTTGTGTTTTGTTTTTTTACCATCTCTTTTGAGCAATTCCTTTTTACCCCACTTTTTCCCTTTCACCTGCAGCATGGCAATGCGTGTGTTCATTCTACTGCTTCCATGCCAGTTGTTTTGTCTCCTCCAAACACACCGAGACCTGCAGTCTTTCCCGTGATTTCAGAGCTAGCCATCAACAGAAAACAACATTAAATAACAGGCTGCCATGCCACTAGCAAGAGGATGTCCCGCACCATACCTTGATTACAACAGATTTCTGTGGAAGCGTTTTTGTTGTCCCTAGCTTTAAATACCGGGGCAGTATAGTATCGGAAGAAGGACTCAAACCTGAAATTTTCTCCAGGGCTGCAATGACCAAACTGAAAGTCCTCTGGAATGACAAGAGCATCGCCACCAGCTTCTCAATCAGACTGACGCGTTTCGAGGTCATGTTCATACGTTTATTTGCAAGTGAATCTTGGACTATAACAGCAGATACCCAAAAAGGATGATATGGGAAATAGAGATAAGACGCTTGCGTAAACTTCATGGTATCTCATACAGAGGTCACATAACTAACAGTGAAGTAAAATCTAGAATTAAAACACCATCCAGCCATATGAAGAACTCCTAACTGGAGTAAAAAAAAAATAATGATAATAATAAAAAGCATCAACTGAAGTGGGTATGGGCACGTCATACGAACAATTGGACAGACAAAGACTGTCCTACATGTACAGAGAACAGTAAAAATGAGACAAAAGGGTAGACAGAGATGACCATAGGAAACATCAGAAAACGGACTTGTGTGGAGTGAAAAGACATACTATGGAAGGCTGAGAACCGTGAGGAATGGAGGAAGCTGGTTGCAAAATCTTCAGTGGTGCCACAACGGTCTACTAGACTACGAGATGTATGAGGTGAGGTGCGCTGAGGTGATGTTAGCCGTGAAATAATCCATCTTTCATTGCGAAAACATCGATGGCCGGGTTCTGGTTCAAACAAGGAAGTGGCGACTAGAGAGTGAGTGATGATGATCTATCCCCAGAGTGAGTAGTGAGGGTCTGTCTATCTATCTCCACATCACAAACACAACAAGAAACATAATGAAACAGTAACCGCTGTACAGCTGTAGCTGTAGAGAAGACAAAGATTTTCTGTTAAAGAATAACGAAGCATACAGCATATATCAATGACTGCGCTAGCTAAGTGTTGAGGTGTTTAAGAATAATCCAACAGCTTGTATAACTTGACGTGTATGTGTACAAACAATAGTGGCAACTGAAAGTATCACATACCGGCAAAAAAAAAAAAAATAAATATAAGTAATTAAATACAGAGGGTTGCGGTCAGCAACAGTCTATATTTTGAACTTCGCCGTTTGTCTGTCTGTCTGTCTGTCTGTCTCGTCTGTCTGTCTGTCTGTCCTGTCTGTCTGTCTGTCTGTCTGTCTTGTCTGTCTGTCGTCTGTCGTCTGTCTTCTGCTCTCTCTCTCTTCTCTCTCTCTCTCTCTCTCTTCTCTCTCTCTCTCTCTCTCTCTCTCTCTCTCTCTCTCTCTCTCTCCCTCTTCTCTGCTTGTCTGTCTGTCTGTCTATCCGTCTGTCTGTCTGTCTTCTGTCTGCTCTGTCTGTCTCTGTCTACTTGTCTTCTCGTCCTGTCTCTGTCTCTGTCTTTCTGTCTCTGTCTGTCTCTGTCTCTCTCTCTCTCTCTCTCTCTCTCTCTCTCTCTCTCTCTCTCTCTCTCTCTCATCTCTCTCTCTCTCTCTCTCTCTCTTACCTATTAACACTTTTCTATTCTTCCATAATCAAAATCTTTTTATTGACTTCTGATTTTTGTCTTCTGATCGAGTGCATTTTATTACCTTATCATATATAGTGTCCTTATTCTTGTGTGTTGCTTGTACTGCGTAAAATTTTATTGTTTAGTATCTCTTCATCTTGATGTATCCCTGAAAAGGGCGGGACTGGATGTAAAAAAGCACACGAGTACTTATCTATTATCCTCGAATAAAATACTTTGCCTTGCCTTGCCTTGCCTTGCCTCTCTCTCTCTCTCTCTCTCTCTCTCTCTCTCTCTCTCCTCTCTCTCTCTCTCTCTCTCTCTCTCTCTCTCTCTCTCTTCTCTCTCTCTCTCTCTCTCTCTCTCTCTCTCTCTCTCTCTCTCTCTCTCTGAGCTAAGTCAAGTCAAGTCAAATTTCGATTTCTAGGCGGGACATGGAAGGAAGGTGGCAGGATGGTTAAGACATTCACCTGCCAACAAGTAAACCGTGAGGTTCTGGGTTCGATTCCCAGCATCACTCTTTCTTCCCTGCTTGACCGAAAAAAATTGAACTGAACGTCAGAATCATTCGGATGAGACTATAAACCGAGGCCCCATCTGCGAATGCACGCAGAACAGCTTGTTCGCACGTTAAAACCCCGATCCGTTTTTTGGAAGAGTATGCCATAGTGTGCCGGTAGGAGCGGATGACAAAATTATATAACAAAAAACCAGCATGCACACAGGTGTCGTGTTTAGGCACCATCCCTGAGGAAAACCAGGGGAGTTGGAGTCCCCAGGGCGGCTCGGGGCTGTATGAAGTTCTGGCGGCTCCTGCGACGGCACTGGAACCATTCGTATCGGTCATTGTCTTTCCAATGGACCATTCCAATGGCGTAGAGAGGGGGGTCTGCTGCATGGGTAACAGCTTGCCCTCCATACTTACTTACCCAGGCTTTGCGCTCTAGAGACTGGATCGCAACTCCATAGTCTTCCGAGACTGATGGGCGCTTACTACTAGGTGGGACATTGAAAAAGCAATGCATTTGCTTTTATTTATCAAACCAAATGAGTGCGTGTGCGTGCGTGTGCGTGCGTGTGCGTGCGTGTATATGAGTGCGCGCGAGCGCGCGCGCCGCGCGTGTGTGTGTATGTGTGTGTGTGTGTGTGTGTGTGTGTGTGTGTGTGTGTGTGTGTGTGTGTGTAATTACAGGAGACGTTTGCTTTGTTTCTTTATTTCACTACAAAGTGGAGGCTCAGACATTTGTGTTTTTTTCTTCTAAAAAACCGTTTGATTAAGATTCGAAATTAAACCAAAACAACATAGTAAAACATCAAGTAACACTATACTAAAACGCGAACAATTACAGATTGTTTTGTTTTATAAAGATTAATGGCATGTTGGGGCTTTTGTGTCTTTGCTTGTATTGGGGGGTGTTGTTGTTGTTGTTTTTAAAACTTTTTTGTGTGGAGGGGGATGCTTCCTGTTTGAAAGATAAAATAAACATGTACTGATTTACCCTGTGATTAAACGTTGGGAGAGGAGTCAGGTAAATAAACTTGATAGCTAAAGCGTCCTCTCTGTCTGTCTGTCTGTCTGTCTGTCTGTCTGTCTGTCTGTCTGTCTGTCTCTCTCTCTCTCTCTCTCTCTCTCTGTGTCTCTGTCTCTCTCTCTCTGTCTCTCTCTCTATCTGTCTCTCTCTCTTTCTCTCTTTCTTTCTCTCTGCCTCTGTCTCTGTCTCTGTCTGTCTGTCTGTCTGTCTGTCTGTCTGTCTGTCTGTCTCTCTCTCTCTCTCTCTCTCTCTCTCTCTCTCTCTCTCTCTCTCTCTCTCTCTCTCTCTCTCTCTCTCTCTCTCTCTCTGTTCTCTGTGTGTCTCTGTCTCTCTGTCTCTATGTCTCCTCCTCTGTCTCTCTGTCTTTCTCTCCTCTCTCTTTGAGTGTGGCGACAATAACATTAACCATGGGCCTAAAGAATGAGAGAGAACAAAAAGCTGGTATCAGAGGAAAGAACTGAGGCTTGGTACAGTGATGAATCGGCAAACATCAATATATTTTTGGACCGTAGTTAGTTTACATTTCACAGTTTGTTCCACTCTTAAGATAACTAAACTGTTTGTGGTTTGAAGACTTTTGAAGTTTGAAGTTTGAAGTTCAGCAGCGTCGAGCGTGGTTACCGATTGGATGGGTGACCGTTTGCACGCCTTGGCTTCAGTACAGTCCCCCCAGTTCATCCAGCCGTAAATGGTACTTGCCCTCTTTAGGGTCAGGGAAGGTCAAGCAGCGAGGGAGAGGAGATGGGCGCCGCCCTCAATATGCTGGCCCCTAGAGAAGCTGAGGTCGCTGATTCCTGGCTCCCTTACGACCGCCTAGGTTTTGGGACACCTTTCCCCGTTTACCTTTAGCACTCGTGGGATTGTTTTCTACAACTTCTAA
>CM060326.1:63194792-63202158 GCA_030674155.1 Stramonita haemastoma | reverse complement strand
GAACGGACACTGTTCAGTGCCAGACCCTCCAGGAAGGGCGTGGCTGTGTCAATGTTTGCTCTGACAGTGGCACCATCAGGAGGAAGAGCAGGAAGCGGGAAAGTGTTGGACATTTCCTTCCTGCTGTGTGTGCGAATATCGTCGTCACAACTATATAAAATGAAATAAAAATAATATAATAAATCATTTCATAATGAAGGAAGGAAGGTGGCAGGATGGGTAAGACGTTCACCCGCCAATATGTAGACCGTGAGTTTCTGGGTTTCGTACCCCATCCTCGCCCTTTCTTTCCCAGTTTGACGAAAAAATCGAACTGAATGTCAAAGTCATTCGGATGAGATTAGAAAACCGAGGCTCCGTGTGCGAGTGCACACGTTAAAACCCCGTTCCACCTTTCGGGAGAGCAGGCCATTGGGTGCCGGTAGGAGCGAATGACAAAATTAAAAAAAAAAACCAGCATAACACAGGTGTCGTGTTTAGACACCATCCCTGATGAAAAAAAATAATGGGTAGGCGCCTGCACTTGTGGCGACGCGCCTCTCGCCGGGGGGAGCAGCCCGAATTTCACACAGAGAAATCTGCTGTGACCTAAAGTGGATAAAATAAAATAAAATAAAAACAAGGTAGTGATGAAGCTCTCTTTCTGTGCTCCCTGTCTGCTGTCTCTGTCATTCTATCTCTCTGTCTTTCTGTCTCTGTCCTCACTCTCTCTTTCTCGTCATTCTGTCTCTGTCTCGCAGTCCTCAGTCTCAGTCTGTCTGTCTGTCTATTTGTCTGTCTGTTTGTCTCTATCTCTCTCTCTCACTCGGCCTCTTTGTCTCTCTCTCTTTCTCTGTCTGTCTGTCTGTCTGTCTGTCTGTCTGTCTTTTCTCTCTCTCCTCTCTCTCTCTCGTCTCTCTCCTCTCTCTCTCTCTCCTCTTCCTCGTCTCTCTCTCTCCTCTCTCTCTCTCTCTCTCTCTCTCTCTCCTCTCTCTCTCATCTTCCTCTCTCTCTGTCTCTCTGCTCTCTGTCTCTCTGTCTCTCTGTCTCTCTGGTCCTTCTGTTAGACTCTTTTTACAGTAATGACAGGCGGACAACAACAACAACAGAAAAAAAGCCCAACTACTTCCCTTACAAACCTTGCAGAGTGGCCCTTTAAAAAAATCGTTACTGGTTGATGCACGATCTGTTTTGTCCCCGATCGTGAGAGAGGCGAGTCTGGACCCTCTGCCTCCTTGTTGCAGAGTGTGTACACCGTCTGTTTTTTCTTACAATTTGTTCCTTCACTCAAAAACGCGCGGAAAGCTTTTCCCTATAGTCACGCAAGGCAGTTTTTTTTTTCGGTCTCACAAGAAGCATTTTGGGGTTCATTTTTTCCCTTAGTTCCTCAGCCAGAGCTCTGAGACTCGTCAGTGATGAGAATTGTTTTATCTGACTGTTTTGGGTCGTTGTTTTTTTGCCCAACATAAAAGGTAGCCACATTCCGACTTCGGGGATGTATGCTGTGCAGGTTTGTTTTCCGAAACCTACTGAACGCTGAAGTGAGTTACGGATATGTTACGTGCATATTTGATGTTTTACGTGTGTATAAATATATACACACATGGGAATTAAAGTACTGGCAGGTCTGATCTTGAAGTTCACTTGAGAAATCGTAAAATAATCTTATCTCGTATTTCACCAGATGCCACCTAGATTCGAACACACGACTTCATTGACCCATGAACTGAAGTTGAATGGTCTGAACCACTCGGCTATGTCGTCCATCATTTTTTTAATCTGACATTAAAAAGAAACTAGCTGCACAAAAGAAAGACCAGTAATATCCTTGATGCTGTCTTTCTGCATGTTTTGACATCGTGACAGTACAACCGCTTGTGTTTTGTTTTTTTACCATCTCTTTTGAGCAATTCCTTTTTACCCCCACTTTTTCCCTTTCACCTGCAGCATGGCAATGCGTGTGTTCATTCTACTGCTTCCATGCCAGTTGTTTTGTCTCCTCCAAACACACCGAGACCTGCAGTCTTTCCGTGATTTCAGAGCTAGCCATCAACAGAAAACAACATTAAATAACAGGCTGCCATGCCACTAGCAAGAGGATGTCCCGCACCATACCTTGATTACAACAGATTTCTGTGGAAGCGTTTTTGTTGTCCCCTAGCTTTAAATACCGGGGCAGTATAGTATCGGAAGAAGGACTCAAACCTGAAATTCTCTCCAGGGCTGCAATGACCAAACTGAAAGTCCTCTGGAATGACAAGAGCATCGCCACCAGCTTCTCAATCAGACTGACGCGTTTCGAGGTCATGTTCATAACGTTTATTTGCAAGTGAATCTTGGACTATAACAGCAGATACCCAAAAAGGATGATATGGGAAATAGAGATAAGACGCTTGCGTAAACTTCATGGTATCTCATACAGAGATCACATAACTAACAATGAAGTAAAATCTAGAATTAAAACACCATCCAGCCATATGAAGAACTCCTAACTGGAGTAAAAAAAAAAATAATGATAATAATAAAAAGCATCAACTGAAGTGGGTATGGGCACGTCATACGAACAATTGGACAGACAAAGACTGTCCTACATGTACAGAGAACAGTAAAAATGAGCCAAAAGGGTAGACAGAGATGACCATAGGAAACATCAGAAAATGGACTTGTGTGGAGTGAAAAGACATACTATGGAAGGCTGAGAACCGTGAGGAATGGAGGAAGCTGGTTGCAAAATCTTCAGTGGTGCCACAACGGTCTACTAGACTACGAGATGTATGAGGTGAGGTGCGCTGAGGTGATGTTAGCCGTGAAATAATCCATCTTTCATTGCGAAAACATCGATGGCCGGGTTCTGGTTCAAAGAAGGAAGTGGCGACTAGAGAGTGAGTGATGATGATCTATCCCCAGAGTGAGTAGTGAGGGTCTGTCTATCTATCTCCACATCACAAACACAACAAGAAAATAAATGAAACAGTAACCGCTGTACAGCTGTAGCTGTAGAGAAGACAAAGATTTTCTGCTAAAGAATAACGAAGCATACAGCATATATCAATGACTGCGCTAGCTAAGTGTTGAGGTGTTTAAGAATAATCCAACAGCTTGTATAACTTGACGTGTATGTGTACAAACAATAGTGGCAACTGAAAGTATCACATACCGGCAAAAAAAAAAAAAATAAATTTAAGTAATTAAATACAGAGGGTTGCGGTCAGCAACAGTCTATATTTTGAACTTCGCCGTTTGTCTCTCTGTCTGTCTCTCTCTGTCTGTCTGTCTGTCTGTCTGTCTGTTCTCTCTTCTGTCTGTCTGTCTGTCTGTCTGTCTGTCTTCTTCTCTCTCTCTCTCTCTTCTCTCTCCTCTCTCTCTCTCTCTCTCCTCTCTCCCTCTCCTCTCTCTCTCTCTCTCTCTCTCTCTCTCTCTCTCTCTCTTAAGAATAATCCAACATCTGTATAACTTGACGTGTAGTTGTACAAACATAGTGCCTGGTTCATACCGGCAAGAAATTGTATAAAGTCTGTCAGCACATCCTATATCTGTCTGTCTCTGTCAGTCTCTCTGTCTGTTCGGGTGCTCTCTCCTCTCTTCTTCTCTCTTCGTCTTCTCTCTCTCTCTCTCCTCTCTCTCTCTCCCTCTCTCTCTCTCTCTTCCTTACCTTCTATCTCCTTCTCTTTTCTCTCTCTCTACTCTTTCTGTCTTCTGTCTGCTTTTTTCCTCTCTCATGTCCTTATCTCTTGTCCTTCTTGTACTGCTATTTTTTCTAGTCTCTCTCTTCTGTTCCTGCTGTCTAGTACTTTCTACTTCCTCCGTCTCTTCTGCTCTGCTCTTCTCTCTCTCTCTCTCTCTCTCTCTCTCTCTCTCTCTCTCTCTCTCTCTTCTCTCTCTCTCTCTCTCTCATCTCTCTCTCCTCTCTCTCTCTCTCTCTCTCTCTCTCTCTCCTCTCCTCTCTCTCTCCTCTCTCTCTCTCTCTCTCTCTCTTGTGAGCTAAGTCAAGTCAAGTCAAATTTGATTTCTAGGCGGGACATGGAAGGAAGGTGGCAGGATGGTTAAGACATTCACCTGCCAACAAGTAAACCGTGAGGTTCTGGGTTCGATTCCCAGCATCACTCTTTCTTCCCTGCTTGACCGAAAAAAATTGAACTGAACGTCAGAATCATTCGGATGAGACTATAAACCGAGGCCCCATCTGCAACGCACGCAGAACAGCTTGTTCGCACGTTAAAATCCCGATCCGTTTTTTGGAAGAGTATGCCATAGTGTGCCGGTAGGAGCGGATGACAAAATTATATAACAAAAAACCAGCATGCACACAGGTGTCGTGTTTAGGCACCATCCCTGAGGAAAACCAGGGGAGTTGGAGTCCCCAGGGCGGCTCGGGGCTGTATGAAGTTCTGGCGGCTCCGCGACGGCACTGGAACCATTCGTATCGGTCATTGTCTTTCCAATGGACCATTCCAATTGCGTAGAGACGGGGGTCTGCTGCATGAGTAACAGCTTGCCCTCCATACTTACTTACCAAAGGCTTTGCGCTCTAGAGACTGGATCGCAACTCCATAGTCTTCCGAGACTGATGGGCGCTTACTACTAGGTGGGAAATTGAAAAAGCAATGCATTTGCTTTTATTTATCAAACCAAATGATGTGCGTGTGCGTGCGTTGTGTATAGTGAGGAGCGCGCGCGGCGCGGTGTGTGTGTGTATGTGTGTGTGTGTTTGTGTAATTACAGGAGACGTTTGCTTTGTTTCTTTATTTCACTACAAAGTGGAGGCTCAGACATTTGCTTTTTTTTCTTCTAAAAAACCGTTTGATTAAGATTCGAAATTAAACCAAAACAACATAGTAAAACATCAAGTAACACTATACTAAAACGCGAACAATTACAGATTGTTTTGTTTTATAAAGATTAATGGCATGTTGGGGTTTTGTGTCTTTGATTGTGTTGGGGGGTGTTGTTGTTGTTGTTTTTTTAACTTTTTGTGTGGAGGGGGATGCTTCCTGTTTGAAAGATAAAATAAACATGTACTGATTTACCCTGTAATTAAACGTTGGGAGAGGAGTCAGGTAAATAAACTTGATAGCTAAAGCGTCCTCTCTGTCTCCCTGTTTTGTCTGTCTGTCTGTCTGTCTGTGTTTGTCTCCTCTCTCTCTCTCTCTCGTCTCTCTCTCTCTCTCGTCTCTCTCTCTATCTCTCTCTCTCTCTTCTCTCTCTTCTCTCTCTCTCTCTCTCGTCTCTTCTCGTCTTCGCTCTGCTCGCTCGCTCTGTCTCTCTCTCTCTCTCTCTCTCTCTCTCTCTCTCTCTCTCTCTCTCTCTCTCTCTCTCTCTCTCTCTCTCTCTCTCTCTCTCTCTGTCGCTCGCTCTCTCGTCTCTCTCTCTCTCTCTCTCCTCTCCTCTCTCTTCTCTCTCTCTCCTCTCTCTTAGTCTCACTCTTACTCCCCTGCACTGCATCGACTCTTTACTTGCTCCAACTCTTCTCTTTGACCGTCTTATTCTACTCTCACATCTTTCCCTCTCTATACTACTCTTTCTCTTCTCTCTCTTTATTCTTCATCTCCGTCTCTTCCTCTTCTTTCTCCTTTCTTCTCTCCTCCCGTTCATCCATCGTTTACTTCCTCTTTAGTCTGTCCTCTCTGTCTCTCTGTCTCTTCTCTCCCTCTCTCCTCTCTCTCTCTCTCTCTCTCTCTCTCTCTCTTCTCTCTCTTTTTCTTCTCTGTCTCTCTCTCGTCTCTCTGTCTCTCTCTCTGTCTCTCTCTCTCTGTCTGCTGTCTGTCTGTCTGTCTGTCTGTCGTCTGTCTTCTCTCTCTCTCTCTCTCCTCTCTCCTCTCTTCTCTCTCTCCTCTCTCTCTCTCTCTATGTCTCCTCCTCTGTCTCTCTGTCTTTCTCTCCTCTCTCTTTGAGTGTGGCGACAATAACATTAACCATGGGCCTAAAGAATGAGAAAGAACAAAAAGCTGGTATCAGATGAAAGAAATGAGGCTTGGTACAGTGATGATACGGCAAACATCAATATATTTTTGGACCGTAGTTAGTTTATCTTTCACAGCTTTTTCCACTTTTAAGATAACTAAACTGTTTGTGGTTTGAAGACTTTTGAAGTTTGAAGTTCAGCAGCGTCGAGCGTGGTTACCGATTGGATGGGTGACCGTTTGCACGCCTTGGCTTCAGTACAGTCCTCCCAGTTCATCCAGCCGTAAATGGGTACCTGCCCTCTTTAGGGTCAGGGAAGGTCAAGCAGCGAGGGAGAGGAGATGGGCGCCGCCCTCAATATGCTGGCCCCTAGAGAAGCTGAGGTCGCTGATTCCTGGCTCCCTTACGACTGCCTAGATTTTGGGACACCTTTCCCCGTTTACCTTTAGCACTCGTGGGATTGTTTTCTACAACTTCTAACGTTTTGGGTATGTTTGTCTTGCTCTTCTTTTGTCATTTTTTTCATATCTTCTTTATTTTTGCAGGTTTTTTTGACAAATCTTTTTTCACAATTCTTTTTCTTTACAATTCTTGTTTGTGCTCTTCTTCTTTCTTCTTCTTCTTCTTCTCTCTTCGTCCTTCTGTCTTCGTCTTCGTCTTCTTCTTCTTCTTCTTCTCTTCGTCCTTCGTCTTCGTCTTCTTCTTCTTCTTCTTCTTCTCTTCTTCGCAAATTCTTTGCAATTTTTTGCAATAGTTCGCAATTCTTCGTCTTCTTCTTCCTCTTTTTCTTCTTGTTTGTAAGTCCTTTTCTTCGTAGTTCTTCTTCGTAATTCTTCGCAATTTTTCTTCGCAATTTTTTTGGCAATTCTTAATTCTTGGAATTCTCCTTCTTTGCAATTCTCCTTTGCAATTCTCCTTTGCAATTCTTCTTTGCAACTCTTCTTTGCAAAGTCTTCTTCTCCTTCTTTTTTTGCAATTCTTCTTTGTAATTCTTCTTCTTTGCAATTCTTCTTCGCATTTCTTCTTCTTTGCAATTCTTCTTCTTCGTAATTCTTCTTCTTCGCAATTCTTTTTTGCAATCCTTTGCAATTCGTCTTCTACTTTGCAATTTTTCTCTTTCTTTTTTGCAATTTTTCTTCCCTGCATATCTCTTTCTTGTAGTGCTTTTTGCTTAGTTTACTCGTGCTAGCTCTTTTTCTAACTTTATTTGTATGTATTTCTTTTCCTTCATGCATACGTGTGTGTTTCTTGTTTGTCCCCTTCTCCTTATCCTATTTTTGGTTTAAATTACCATTGTTTTTATTTCAACATTTTTTTTTCAATTATTTACCTCTACTTTTTTACTTCAGGTTTTCAACCTTTCTTTTCCACATGTGATTTATTGTGTTAGTGCTTTGACATTGATTCTGTCTACCTGTCTGTCTATTTATTCTGTCTGCCTGTGTTTCTGTCTCTCTGGCTGCTCATTTTGTTTTCTCTGTCTCTC
>CM060326.1:63184792-63189792 GCA_030674155.1 Stramonita haemastoma | reverse complement strand
GCCTAAATTGGCTACGATTCCTTTCAACTCAGACTTCCTTTAGCGCATGTGTACAAAAAGCCGGACTCGGGAGAACTACTGCCTAATTAACTTGCAATCTTTTCTTTGCATGTGCAGTGATTAATTTCTCGAATAATGTCGACTCCTTGTGATACCCAGCACTAAAAACACAATTATTCCATTAAATGAATTTGAACAATCATTCCATTTTTAACAGAACCGGATTGAAATAACTTCATTTTGCTCAGCTCTCAGACAACAGGATTGTGATTTCTGAGCTAATTAAAGCTTTGAAACAGTTCGAGAAATAGCATTGCTAGTTTTAATGATTCATAAATTCTGTGTTTGAGAAACAAAAAAGGGGAAAATATCCTTGCTTGAGGTAGCTGTTGTTGGATTTTTACTGCGTGCGTTTCATTATGAATCAAAGTGTTCGCGCACACCCGAGCGCGCGTGTGTGTATGTAAGTATGTAAGTGTGTATGTGTGTGTGTGCGTGTGTGTGTGTGTGTGTGTGTGTGTGTGTGTGTGTGTGTGTGTGTGTGTGTGTGTGTGTGTGTGTGTGTGTGTGTGTTCGTGTCTGTTTCTACCTCTCGTAAATCCTTTAGATCTGCATTCCAAACCTTTGTGAAAAAACAAAAAAACATTAAAAAGCTAAAAGCAAAAACACACTAATTAAACACACACTAGCACACACACACACACACACACACACACACACCACACACACCACACACACACACAAGATTCAAGATTCAAGATTTAATTCGCCTTTGACCCCTCTAGGGGCATGGAGGATTTCAAACAAAATCAACTGTAACATATATAATTTGCATTAATAGAATACGTTCATACACAGAATTTTTCACAGAAATAAAAATATAGTCAACCTTTTCATTAAAATCATGCAACTTTACTCTTAAGTATGAATTTGCTAAGTCACACACACACTCACACACACACACACACACACACACACACACACACACACACACACACACACACACACACACACACACACACACAGAAATAGAGAGAGAGAGAAAGTCAGAGAGGTAGAAGAGGGAAGCAGAGAGAGATAGGGACGGGGAGAGAGATTGATTTTTGATTTATTTATTCTTTTATATCGAGGATAATGGAATAAGCACTTGTGTTTTTTACATGTAGTCCCGTGTGTATGCAGTTTTGTAAATGCCATCTGTTCCCAACGGCACATGATGGCCTACTCTTACGAAAAGCGGAACAGGATTTAACGTGTGCGCAAGATGTTCTGCGTGCGTTCGCACACGGGGCCTCGGTTTAAAGTATCATCCAAAGGACTTTTGGGGAGAGTGGAGTCAGCACTGATGTTAATTCCAGGAGAAAAATCTCCTCGACCGGAATTGAACCCGGGTCGTCAAGAGAGAGAGAGAGAGAGAGAGAGAGAGAGAGAGAGAGAGAGAGAGAGAGAGGAGAGAGAGAGAGAGAGAGAGAGAGAGAGAGAGAGGAGATTGATTGATTTGATTTATTCTTTTATAACAAGGATAATGGAGAGAGAGAGAGAGAGAGAGAGAGAGAGAGAGAGAGAGAGAGAGAGAGAGAGAGAGAGAGAGAGAGAGAGAGAGAGAGAGAGAGACGAGAGAGACGAGAGAGAGAGAGAGGAGGGACGAGAGACATAATACGAAATAGGAAATTATATTTACAGAGGGTAGTAGATGAAGCACAAGGATTTTTTTCATCCAGTCCTCAGAAGGGAAAAAGGTAAAAACATCAAAGCACAGGTGACATGTTTGAAAAAAATCCCCAAACTGAAAATAATATGAAATGGAAACGAGTAAGAGCAGACGACGAGAGGAGAAAATACACTACAGGACAAATAAATCAAGAACAAGAAGGCAACAAAGTCGTCGTTATTGTTGTTGCCAAAGTAGAAGTCCTCCCATCTCTTCCCTGGTCTGAGATGGAAAGAGATGGGAGGACAACATCAGCGAATGGACAGGCCTAGAACTGACCAAAACCCTGAGAAAGGCAGAAGACAGAAAGGAATGGAGGGAACTGGTGGTCAAGTCTTCAGGGGTGCCCCCACGGTCGCCAGACTAAGGGAGAAATAGATAGAAAGTAGAAGTGGTGGTTAGTAGTAGTAGTAGTAGTAGTAGTAGTAGTAGTAGTAGTAGTAGTAGTAGTAGTAGTAGTAGTAGTAGTAGTAGTAGTAGTAGTAGTAGTAGTTGTTGTTGTTGTTGTTGTTGTTGTTGTTGTTGTTGTTGATGTTGTAGAGAAAATGATGATCTACTTTTTATTATTTATCATTTATTTCTTTTATTTCGTGGATAATGAATACGATAAGCAATGCTTGTGGCAGTGACGAAGACGACGACGACGACAATGATGATGCTGCTGCTGCTTGCGCCGCCGCTGCTGCTGCTGCTGCTGCTGCTGCTGCTGCTGCTGCTGCTGCTCATGATGATGATGATGATGATGATGATGATGATGATGATGATGATGATATGATGATGATGATGATGATGATATGATGATGATGATGACGACGACGACGACGACGCTGACGATGATGATGAGAGACAGAGACAGACAGAGAGATAGAAACGAGGCGCAGAGAAAGAGAGGGAGGGAGAGTAGACAGAGAAAGATAACTGATAGATTATCTTCATTTCGAAGACATACAGACATGTGCCAACACACTGGTTTTTATTTTCATCCTGCCGTTACCCCGGGTAGTGGCTATCATTAATCATGCCAACCCATCATTTCAGGTAAACTTAGAAAGAGAGGGCATGACGGTATGATCATATCATGCAACATAGTAAATAGAAAGAGGGGCAGTGACGGGTAGTGGCTATCATTAATCATGCCAACCCATCATTTCAGGTAAACTTAGAAAGAGGGAGTGGGTGGCTATCATAACAGCCACCATTCAGGAAACTAGAGAGGGCATTAGGGCTTCATTAATCATGCACCATCATTCAGGTAACTTGAAGGAGGCTGACGGTAGTGTACATTATCATGAACATCATTTAGTAAACTTAGAAGAGGCAGTGAGGGTAGTGGATATTAATCATGCACCATCATTTGAATTAGAAAGAGAGGCAAAAGAGGTTGAGATAGATAGATGATAGATAGATAGATAGATAGATAGATAAGATATAGATAGATGATAGATAGATAGATAGAATAGATAGAGATAGATAGATTAGATAGATAGATAGATGATAGATGGATGTAGATTGAGATAGATAGATAGTGATGATGAAGGGGTGATGAGGAGATGATGGATGACGGACGGACGAGAGGATGGAGGCGGAGGACGGACGGACGGACAGGACGGAGATAGACGGACGACGGACACGGACGACGGACAGACAGACAGACAGACAACAGACGGACAGACAGAAAACAGATAGATAGATAGATAGATAGATAGATAGATAGATGATAGATAGATAGATAGATAGATAGATAGATGCATGGATGATGATGATAGATGCATGGATGCATGGATGCATGGATGCATGGATGGATGATGGATGATGGATGGATGGATGGATGGATAGTCTAGCTATTTATTCTATTTTGCAAATAAGGGAAGCAAGTAAAATGAAAAACTAGCGGAAATTTATGTCTGAAAAAATGACAGTCAACAAAATAAAGAAACATTAACAACAAACTACACAGAAACAGATATCCAGAAGCACACATAACACAGACAAAGCACCCAGGTTAAAATGTTAATGCACTGAACGTTTAACAAAAAAAGTTAATAGGATTAGAAGTGCATCTTCTTTCTTTCTAACTTTCTTTCTTTCTTTCTTTGTGCAGTTGCAAATTGGTTTGCTACATTCTTTATCTGATTCTTTTTTTTGGTTAGCTATGAGACTTTCTCCAAAACAAATACGAGAACTTTGCATCTGAAGGGGTGCTTAATTCTATACAGTTTTTTAACCCTAGCTGTGCCTTGTTTTCTTCCGTGTTTGCCAACGTTTTAAGTAGTGGCAGGATTTTTTTTTAAAGCATCCTACTTTAATGAAATAGATTCAGAAGCAGGAGAGAAGAAAAGAAAAAATCTTTAAATTTCTAGTGTTGAGAGAAGAATAAAAACTAAAGGGGTGTTTAAATATTGCAACGAACTCTTAGTTGGTTTTATACACGACGCAAAATGCGAAGAAAGAAGAGAAAAAAGACTGAATAAGTATGAACCTTTTTCCACCACATTTCTCATCACCACCATTGCCACCATCACTCACAGGAACATCAACAAAAACCAACGAGAAAAAGAACACGAACAACAACAGACTAAACAAACAAAGAATCTTGCAAAAGAGTCGAATAAAGAAAGAAAGAATCAGTACCAAGGGAAGAGGACTCCATAAAGCAAACAAATGTCTTTAGACAGGTAAACAAGTACACAGCTTTTTTCTTTCAACTTGTCAACCTATATCCAAAGAGAATCTTCTCCTTTTCCTACAATTCGTTGTTGTCGTTGTTCGTCTCTCTTTTTCTTCGTTTCCGCAATTCTTTTTCTTCTAAGTCTTCTTTTTCTCTGGGTTTTTTTTAGCAGTTCTTGTTCGTAACTCTTCTTCGCAGTTCTTCTTGTTTGCAACTCTTCGCAATTCCTCTGCTTACCAATCGTTCATTATAGTTCTTCCCAAAGTCTTCTTCTTTGAAATCTGTGGCGCGGAATAAGAAGTCGATGCAGCCGTACAAAAACTGAACAATTAAAAAAAGTGAACAAGAACAAGCTAGCAAATTGAGAGCCACCAAAATTCAAACAAAAAAACATCCAAATAATTAAATAGAGGCAAACCAGTCAACCAGCGAATCTTATTACCAACCAGCTATTTAATTAACCAGCCTCCTGACAAACAAAACCGCTTACCAAACAACTGATTAACCAGCCAACTAACAGCCAATCAACCAGTCAACAAGCCAGCCAAATATGTTGATATCTCCTCCTCTTACAAATATCACTAGGCCAGCTCTGTGTATGTCTTTTCTTTTTTCTTCTTC
>CM060326.1:63169792-63179792 GCA_030674155.1 Stramonita haemastoma | reverse complement strand
AAAACGTAAGGAATATTTAATAAAATAAAAAGCATATATCTATAAGAAACAGATAAATACAGGCTGACAGAGCATGACCAGCACTTACACGCTAATTTCACGCCCATGTTGTGATAAACGCATGCATTGTGACATCCCTCGGTGTATCATGTTCAGATGATCCAGTTATAATAAGTTTTGCACACGAAGTCAAGCAAACTGATATTTCTTTTTGCTGACCAGGAAGTGTCGGTGAAATCAAACAGAAAATAATGGAACAAAAACAGCAGTGGTAGTACACACGATACACAAGGGAGCTGGGAGTTATAACGAGTTTTCTCTCTAACTTTCCCTCCTCCTCCTCCTCCTTCTCCTCCTCCTCCTCATCCTCCTGCTCCGCCTTGTATTGTGCTCCCTACCTCCTCTCCTCCTCCCTCCTCCTCTCCTCCTCCTCCTCCTCTTCTTCTTCTTCTTCTTCTTCTTCTTTTTCTTCTTATTCTTCATCTTTCTCTCTTTTTTTCTTCTTCTTTCGTCTTCGTCTTTCTTCTTCTTTTTTTTTTCTTTTTCTTCTTCTTCGTTGCAATTCTTCGCAATTCTTCTTTGCAATTCTTCCCAAGTTTTTGCAATTCTTCTGTTCGTCAATCTATCTACTGTGAATTTATAACTCAGTCATGCTGAGATTTCACTTCTTCTTCCGTTGATTGTGTTACTACAAACACACACACACGCACAAACGCGCGCGCACGCGTGCACGCGCTCACGCACACACATAAATATAGATATAATATATGTATATATATGTAATTAAATATATATATGTATATGTATATATATATATAATATGTGTATATATA
The DNA here is from genome assembly GCA_030674155.1 of Stramonita haemastoma. Taxonomy (NCBI): domain Eukaryota; kingdom Metazoa; phylum Mollusca; class Gastropoda; order Neogastropoda; family Muricidae; genus Stramonita; species Stramonita haemastoma. The sequence goes on along the minus strand of CM060326.1, from coordinate 63,178,959 downwards.
TTATATATATATATATGTGTGTGTGTGTGTGTGTGTGTGTGTGTGTGTGTGTGTGTGTGTGTGTGTGTGTGTGTGTGTGGTGTGTGTTGTGTGTGTGTGTGTGTGTGATGTGTGAGATTGTAAAATCGAAATATTCCCTGTATGAAATGTGTTTTTGATGACTTTTTCGAGTACAGTAGCGACCCCCTAATGCGGCGCCAATGTTTTGAATCTAAAATAAAAGTAGTTGAAAATGCACAAAAACATTTTTGCAAGACGTTTTTGTTCAAATATTTCAGAGTTTTTTCAAAGATATTTTTGTTTATTGAATAAGAACAATATGTTGAGATGGTGTCTTTTTACACACACACTTATATATATATATATATATATATATATATATATATATATATATATATATATATATTATATATATATATATATATATATATATATAACACATATGCATTTGGGGAGGGATAGCCTCACGGTTACCGTGTTGTGTTGGCGATCCGAGGACCTCAGATTTTTAGCCTGGATTTGGGCCACAGCAGAGACACCTTACAAGACAACTTTCCCTCGCGATGAATATCAGTACTGATTCCACTCCCCTGGAACGCGTTTCGGATGAGATCCACCATAGAACAGCCATGTGCAAACGCATGTAAAATATCTTGCGCACACATTAACACCCGTTCTGCGTTTTTCGGAAGAGCAGACAATTCGTACTAGTAAGAACGAATGACCACAAAAACAAAATTAATATAAAACCAAAAAAAAACCAAAAACATATCACAACACACACACAAAACATACACGCGCGCACGCACACACACCACAACACACACACACACACACACACACACACAACACACACACACGCACGCACGCACGCACGCACGCACAGAGACAGAGAGAGACAGACAGAGACAGAGAGCAAAAAAAAAACATAAACCCAACAATGAGCTATAAAAATCGTCACACTTACAGGAATGCTAACTTAAAAATGATTTGCAATTACCCAAGTCATCAGTCAGGTCATTCTTCCCTTGTCAGTGTTTGTTTGTTTGCTTGCTTATTTGTTTGTTTATTTGTTTATTCGTTCGTTCGTTTGTTTGTTTGTTTGTGCTCTTATCGTGACAACAATAAACGGAACACGAGAACAACACATCAATATATTTCATTGAGTCGTTTGTGTGTGTGTTTCTGTGTTTGCTTGCTTTATTTTTCTCTTTCTTTCTCTGTGGTTTTCTTTTTTCTTTCTTCATCTCTATTTATTTCTTTAGGGTTCTTTTCCTTTTCTTTTCCTTTCTTTTTTTTCTGTCCATTACATCAGCTTTGCTTGTTCCATTACAACATGTACTTTTACTCTCATATTTCTTAATTTCTTTCTTTCTTTCTATCGTTCTTTCTTCTTTCTTTCTGTCTGCCTGACTTTGTTTCTTTGTTTCTACCTTCAGACTAAAGATAAACTTGGTCAGATTCACCATAACAGCAAGGAAGTCCCTCCCCTTTCTATTTATAAGCCACAAACACAGGTGAGGAGAAGCAGACCTAACTAGGATATACACACATAGGCCACACTCACAGTTCTCCCAATCATCTGCTCAAAGGCAAGGGAACCCCAATGATGAGCAAATAACCATCAAGTATCAGTTTGCATCTGGAGTGTCGAGGTGTCCAGGGTATTAGGCAGAAGAGTTTGTTAAATGCAGACACACTCCTTAAAGGACCTACTTCACAATGTCCCACCAAACAACATTTTTTTGACTTCCTGAGAGAACTGGACATTTCCTGTCTGATACCAGTCAGCGTGACTTAGTGAGAGACTGCGAACAAGGCTGGTTTGGGACGGGATAGCCTGGTAGCGGGATAGTTCAGTGGTCAGAACGCTCGCTTTTCCCCCAGTCAAGTTAAGCAGCGTCGAGCAGTGTTACCAGTTGGATGGGTGACCGTTTGCGCGCCTTGGTGTCAGTACAGTTCCCCCAGTTCACCCAGCTGTCAATGGGTACCTGCCCTCTTTAGGGTCAGGGAAGTTAAAGCAGCGAGAGAGGGGAGATGGGCGCCGCCCTCAACATGCTGGCCCCTGGAAAAGCTGAGGTCTCTGACACCTCGCTCCCTTACGACCACATAGTTATGGGACACCTTTACCTTTACCTTTTAGCCTGGTAGTCGGAGTGATGAGCTCGTGGTCTGCTTACCCGGGTTTGAATCTCGTTCAAGAGGATTTTTCCTCTGGAGATAACATCAGTGCCAACTTCACTTCCCCCAAAAGGTCCTCCGGATGAGACTATCATCCGAAGTCCCGTGTGCGAACGCACGCAAAACATCTTGTACACACGATAAACCCGTTCCGCTTTTCGGAAGTGTAGTTCATTGTGTGCCTGTGGGAATGTATGACAAAACTGACAAAACTGCATACACACGGGGACTGAATGTAAAAATATACACGGGTGTTTATTCCATCATTCTCGAAATAAAAGAATAAATTATTTGGGTGTTGGCGTTTGTCCTGTCTCATGGGTTGTTTATGGGGTTCTGTCTGTTTGACGGGATAGCCTAGTGGTCAGAACATTACGCTCGCCATTTGACGACCCGGGTTCGAATTATGTTCGAGATTTTTCTCCTAGAGTTAACATCAGTGCTGACTTCAATCTCCCCCAAAGTCCTTCGGATGAGACTATAAACCGAGGCTCCGTGTGTGAACGAACGCAGACATCTTGCACACACGTTAAATCCTGTTCCGCTTTTCGTAAGAGTAGGCCATTGTGTGCCGGTGGGAACAGATGACATTTACAAAGCTGCATACACACGGAGACTGGCTGTAAAAAAGCACAAGAGTGCTTATTCCAATATTCTCGATATAGAAGAAGAAGAAGAAGAAGAAATAATAATAATAATAATAATAATAATAATAATAATAATAATAACAATAATAATAATAATAATAATAATAATAATAATAATAATAATAATAATAATAATAACAATAATAATGATGATGATGATGATGATGATGATGATGATGATGATGATGATGATGATGATGATGATGATAATAATAATAATAATAATAATAATAATAATAAATAATAATGATAATGATAATAATGATAATGATAATAAGGATGATAATAATAATAATAATAATAATAATAATAATAATAATAATAATAATAATAATAATAATAATAATAATGGGGTTCAGTCTGTCTGTGGGGTTTTCCCACAACGTGTTGACCAATCTTGGTTAGTGAAAGCGATGACACGAGGAAGGAAAGAGAGTTGGCTTAGAGCCCGAGTCAATCTGTACATAGCTGTGCACTTTCAACCTGAGAGTGACAGCGCTAATATGATGTGTGTTGTTGATGGGGATATAAGTGATATGATTGGATTGGACTCTTCATGTCGACTCACATGTTATGTTGCAACACTTTGAATTGCTTGCATTTCTCTTACTTTCTCTCCGACTCTCTTGCTTTCCTTTTTTTAATTTTACGTCTTTCTTTCTTTCTCTATTTCTTTCTTTCTTTCTTTCTTTCTTTCTTTCTCTGTGTGTGTGTTGTGTGTGTGTGTGTGTGTGTGTGTGTGTGTGTGTGTGTGTGTGTGTGTGTGTGTGTGTGTGTGTTCGTTTTCTTTCTTTCTTTCTGTGTGTGTGTGTTTGTGTGTGTGTGTGTGTGTGTGTGTGTGTGTGTGTGTGTGTGTGTATCTGTGTGTGTGAATGTGTGTTTGTATGTTTGTGTGTGTGTGTGTTTGTTTGTGTGCATGCGTGCGTGTGTTTGCGTGTTTGTGTTTATATGTCTGTTTGCTTGTTTTATCAAAACATGTTTATGATTTCTATTTCTTTGGCTCAGGCCAAAGCTGTATCAGTTATTGATGTAAGCTAAATGCCAAGGTCTACACTAACATGTTGTTATGTTGTAAAAAGTTGTATTGAGATTGCCTTTAGCCACGACAAGCTCTTAACATAACACAGTCCACTCTCTTTAAAGGAGAAAAAATCCTCTACATTCGGAGTGTGTCTGCCTGTATGGCGAGGTACTTGAAATCATACACACAAACTTCTCATTCAGTGTGAAATTTCAATCTCACAGTAATTCCCTGGTGGGATGAGTGAGTCAGAGCGCACATTCTGGGTGAACCCCGAAGAGTGTTAAGCTGGGGAACGTACATCATCATCAACTTCTATTTCTTTCTCTCTTTACGTCTTTCTTTGTGTCTATTTTGTTTCTCTTTGTGTTTCATTGCAACAAATTTGTCACTCTTGTTTTTCTTTCTTTCTTCCTTTTTTTCTTTTTTCTCCTTCACGTCTTGCTTCATTTCGCTCTGTCTATTTACTTGCTTCATAGTAACTCATTTGTCACTCATTTTTCCCCTTTTTTCTTTCTATCTTTCTTTCTTTCTTTCATTTAGTTTTCTTTCGTTCGTTCTTGTTTTGTTTACGTTTTTCTTTCTTTCTTTTTGCCTATTCTCATGCTTCATTGTAACACGTTTGTCACTCTCAAGTTTCTACCTTTTTTTTTCTTCCTTCTTGTATTCTTTCGTTTCTATTCTTTCCTTGTCTCTTAGCGTCAGTTTCATTGCAACATATCTGTCCCCGTAACCTTCCTTTTACTTTTTTGCATTTGCGTGTTGTTGTTGTTCATGTGTTGTTGTTGCTGCTGTTGTTGTTGTTGTTGTGTTTTGTGGTTTTGTTGTAGTTGCTGCTGCTGCTGATATTGTTGGGCTTGTTATGTTTTACTTCTTTTTTTCTCTTGTGTTTGGCTGGTTGTTGTTAGTTTTTGGTTGGTGTTTTGTTGGGGTTTTTTTTGTTTTTGGGGGGGGCTGGTGTTTTTGTTGTTTGTTTGTTTTTTTTTGGGGGGTTGGTCTTTCTGTATTTATTTCTGCCTTTCTCTTTCTCATCCTTTTGTTTGTTTGTGTGATGTTGTGTGGTGTGGTGTGGTGTGGTGTGGTGTGGTGTGGTGTGGTGTGGTGTGGTGTGGTGTGGTGTGGTGTAGTGTAGTGTAGTGTAGTGTAGTGTAGTGTAGTGTAGTGTAGTGTAGTGTAGTGTAGTGTAGTGTAGTGTAGTGTAGTGTAGTGTAGTGTAGTGCAGTGCAGTGCAGTGTAGTGTAGTGTAGTGTAGTGTAGTGGATAGTTGGACAGGTGTATGTATGTGAGTGTGCGTGTGCGTGTGCGTTGTTCTTCAGTTTAATGTCTATTCACATAAGTGATATTAGACACACAAAAAAACCTTGTAAAAAACTTTTAACCAATGGTAGAAACAAAAACACAAAAAGTGAACACTAAACGCTGAACAATCAATCAGAACTTTCTAGAAAATTAAGAAAGAGCACAAGATTAAAGTCTCTGTCTCTAAACAAGCTACTAACATGTTCATATGCACTACAGTAAACTGTCAATTGGACTCTACTTCAGCGATAAGGCGAGTTCACACAGCATCACACAGTTACTTAAAATACTGTCCAGAGAGTTCTCACGTGTGATGGGAAGACACTGTTTTAAAACGGGACAGTTAAAAAGAATAGGACTGACTGAAATCGTCCCATCACATATGCAACGCACATTTTTAGCATGCGTGTGCGTGCATGCATGCTTGTGCGCGTGTGTACGTGCGTGCGTTCGTACGTGTACGTGTGTGTGTGTGCGTGCGTGCGTGCGTGTGTGTGTGCATGTGTATTGTTTATCTATTTTATTTTATTCTTTTATATCGAGGATAATGGAATAAGGACTAATGTGCTTTTTTATCCAGTCCCCGTGTGCATGCAGTTTGTAAATATTGTCATATGTTCCCACCGGCACACAATAGCCTACTCTTACGAAAAGCGGAACAGGATTTAGCGTGCGTGCAAGATGTTCTGCATGCGTTTGCACACGGGGCCTCGGTTTACAGTCTCTTCCGAAAGACTTTTGAAGAGAGTGGAGTCAGCACTGTGTGTGAGCGTGCGTTTTTTTTTTTTCTTTCACATCGAGGATAATGGGAAAAGCTCTCATGTAAATGCCATCTGTTCCCACCGGCACACGCTGGCATACTCTTACGAAAAGCGGAACAAGATTTAACGTGTGCGCAAGATGTTCTGCGTGCGTTCACACACGGGGCCTCGGTTTATAGTCTCATCCGAAGGACTTTGGGGTAGAGTGGAGTGAGCACTGATGTTTACTCCAGAAGAAAAATCCCCTCCAACGGAAGGTGTATTTTGTAGGATCACACTTCTGCGTGTGATCATTTGTGCGTATGTGTGCCTACGGTTGCGTGTGCGTGTGTAAATCTTGCATAAGCAAGAAAGGCAGAAAAAAATCATCCCCAAAAATCAGTTGATGTAATATCGATGACGATGAAAACTTGTTCGCTTACACAGGGGCTGGTACAATCACGCACATAGAGAATCACAAAAACTGCCAGATCCACATTACAAGCAAAACCAATAAAACGAGATCTACAAGTAGTTCCAGACCAATCTCATGTCTTTGCAAGTTTTTATATACTTTTGTTGTACTTCTTGCTCATGTTACGACAAGGAAAAAAATCCTCAAATGGCGTAAGGCACGCACAAATATCGTAAAGTTTATATTTGTTACAATGATTTCGTCTATGATGTTCGTAGAGAGTGGCGTGTGTGTGTGTGTGTGTGTGTGTGTGTGTGTGTGTGTGTGTGTGTGTGTGTGTGTGTGGTGTGTGTGTGTGTGTGTGTGTGTGTGTGTGTGTGTGTGTGTGTGTGTGCGTGTTGCGCAATGTATGGTTTTTGTTGTCAAGATAATATGATTTTTTTTCCACAATTATTGTTTTTATTTTTTGATAGTGTGGGTTGTTGTAGACGTTGAAACTTTCTGTACACTTTTTTTAGGAGCTTAAACACTTAAGTCATTTGGATTTTATAAAATCAGTCCCTGGCAAAAACACAGGAAACTGCTTACCTATTTAAGCAAAATATTTTCCTTTGTGTTACCTTACATGATCTCCCTTTCTCTTCTTCTTCTTCTTCTTCTTCTTCTTCTTCTTCTTCTTCTTCTTCTTCTTCTTCTTCTTCTTCTTCGCTTTCTTCTTTTCCTTCCTATGAATTCTCCTTTTTGGCAATTCTTCTTTTTTGGAATTCTTCTTCTTCATCGCAATATTTCTTCGCAATTCTTCTTCCACTTCTCAATTCTTCTTCTTCGCAATTTTTTGCAATTCTTCTTTGTCGCAATTCTTCTTCCACTTCGCAATTCTTATTGTTCTTCGCTGTTCTTGATCGCAATACTCTTCTTCTTCCCAATTCTTTTTCATTGCAATTCTTTTTTCGTATATCTTTTTCACCATTCTTTGCAATTCTCAGCAAATCGCATTTTTTCTTTGCAAATCTTCTTTGCTAATACTCTACGCAATTTTTCTTCTTCGCAATTCTTCTTCCTCCTTTTCGCAAGTTCTTCTTTTGCATTTTTTCTTCTTCGCAGTTTTTCTTCTTTGCAATTTTCTTCTGTGCAATATTTCTCCTTCGCAACTTTTTACAATTCTTCATCTTTGCGATTATTCTTCTTTGCCATTCTTCCTCTTCTTCACAGTTCTCTTCTTTGCTATTCTCCTTCGCAATTATCTCTCTTGAAATTCCCCTTCTTTGCAATTATTCTTCTTCGAAATGTTTTTCCTTCTTTGCAGTTTTCTTCTTTTCACAGTGCTTCTTCTTTGCAATTCTTCGTCCGCTCCTTCACAATGTTCTTTGTTTTCCTCTCACTCCTCATTTTCTTTTACTATTTGTAATCTGTCTCTAGCCCCTGTTCTTTTTTTCCCCTTGTTTTCTCCTTTTTTTCTGACACTTTATTTGTTTGCTTGTATCCAGAAATGATCATAATCTTGATTTCTGTTTACAGTCTAGTTGGTTTTGTGGGTGATTTTTTTTTCTCTCCCTAAACATGATTTCCTTGAAATACATAATTTTAGTTAATTTCAGACGCAAACACAAGACCAAAACGAAGAGTTTCTAGGATTTTATAAATTTAACATTACGTTGTGTTTCTTTATTCAGGGATCGAATTTGATAACGTAGACAAGGAAAGAAATTACAGTGAGGATTACTGTAGCATTTTTAGCACAAAGAAGAAAATAAGGTACACATGTAGTTACACAATAATGACCAATGTTTACAGATCCCGTTTATTGAAATTTTTCTGTATTTTTTGCTGTTGTTACACGGAACAATAAAATTTGGAATGACACGAGACACGTACAAAAGATATAATGTCCACATTTTGCTTCACAGCAATGCATGCAAGCCTCTCTCTCTCTCTCTCTCTCTCTCTCTCTCTCTCTCTCTCTCTCTCTCTCTCTCTCTCTCTCTCTCTCTCTCTCTCTGTCTCTCTCTCTCTGTCTCTCTCACTGTTCTCTCTCTCTCTCTCTCTCTCTCTCTCTCTCTCTCTCTCTCTCTCTCTCTCTCTCTCTCTCTCTCTCTCTCTCTCTCTCTCTCTCTCTTTCTCTGGACATAAAACCATAACATATCGTTCTTTTGCAAAATTTAATGAACAGCTTTTCCTTCTCGATCTAAGTAACTCTATGCTCTCAGAAACATTAAACATTACTGATCCAGACAGGGCCATTGAATTCTGGATAAAAACCTTCACTAAAATCTACAACAAACATGCTCCACTTAAAACCATGAGGGTCAAACATGCCCCCAAACCGCCTTGGATTACAAAAGAACTAGAAGAAGCATGCTATCTTAGAGATTTCTTAAAAAAACATAAATATCATGAAGAGTCAAAAAGATTACGAAACGCCATAAACTCACAAAAACGTCATGAAAAAAAGAAATATTTCCAAGATTTACTGTCTTCCAAACAAAACTCAAAAATTATTTGGAGGGCCATAAATCAAATAACAAATAAACAATCATCTTCCAAATCAAATGTAATCAAAGATGTTACTGCTGAACAACTCAACAATCACTTCATAAATGTCTCTACTAACGTTGTTAACAATGATGATTCAAAATCCAATAACCTCAACACATTAAGACAATACTGCCAAGACAAGCATATTCCGTCAAAACTTCACATACCATTCATTTCAGTTTTTGAGGTCTATAATTACCTAATTCACCTCAAACAATCAAGGACACGAGGTCTCGATGGAATAGACAGCAGAATTCTGAAACTGTCAGCTCCAGTTATCACAGACACCCTAACATATATATATAACCCATGTCTTGAAAAGAACTATT
>CM060326.1:63157292-63164792 GCA_030674155.1 Stramonita haemastoma | reverse complement strand
GAGAGAGAGAGAGAGAGAGAGACAGAGAGACAGAGAGACAGAGAGACAGAGAGACAGAGACAGAGACAGAGACAGAGAAAGAGACACAGAGAGAAAGAGACACAGAGAGAAAGAGACACATAGAGACACAGAGAGACAGACAGACAGACAGACAGACAGACAGACAGACAGACAGACAGATAGACAGACGACAGACAGACAGATAGAGACAGAGACAGACGGACAGACAGACAGATACAGAGTGAGAGAGACAGAGAGACAGAGACAGTAGGCAATACACAGAGAGAGGTAGGGATAGTGTGTGTGCGTGCGTGCGTGTGGGTGTGCGTGTGTGTGTGTGTGTGTGTGTGCGTGTGTGTGTGTATGTGTGTGTGTGAGTGTGTGTGTGTGTGTGTGTGTGTGTGTGTGTGTGTGTGTGTGTGTGTGTGTGTGTGTGTGTGTGTGTGTGTGTGTGTGTGTGTGTGGAGAAGGGATCAGGAAGGGGGTACGCGAGCGTGCATGCTTGCTTGCTTTTGTGCATGCATATGTGTGTATTTTAATATGTCTCTCTGTGTTAAGGCTTGTATGTGTGGAAACGGGAAACAGACATACAGTCAGACAGACATATTCATAGCCCTAGGAACAGATAGAAAGACAGACCGACATGCAGACATACAGTCAGACAGACATATTCATAGCCCTAGGAACAGATAGAAAGACAGACCGACATGCAGACATACAGTCAGACAGACATATTCATAGCCACAGGAAAAGACAGAAAGACAGACAGATATGCAGACATACAGTCAGACAAATAGACATCCATTCATACTGACTGACATTGATAGACAACGGAGAAGGCATACAGTCAGACAAACATACTTATAGACAGAGAAACAGACAGAAAGACAGACAGGCCTACTGCAGACATAGGCAAGCAGATATGCAGACAAACAGACAGATATGTATTCAGGTAATCAGATCGACAGACAGATAGAAAAGCATGCAGACAGACAGACAGATAAGCATGCTGACAGACAGACAAGCATACAGACAGACAGACAAACGTGCAGACACTGAGACAGACAGTCAGACAAGTATGCAAACAGACAAGCGTCAAGACAGACATACAGACAGACAGACAGACAGACAAGCATGCAGACTTACAAACGGGCAGACAGACAGACAAGCATGCAGACAGATATGCAGACAGACAGACAGACAGACAAACATACAGATAGGAACGAACATGATATATGATGCAGGTGCTTCCTTCACAACTCTGGGTAAGCTTTAAATTACCCCTTCCAGCAAAAACTTTCTTGCATTTTTTCATTGTTTTTGTTGTTGTTTGTTTGTTGTTGGTGGTGGTGGTGGTGGTGGTGGTGGTGGTGGTGATGGTGGTGGTGGTGAAGGTGGTGATGGTTGTGAAGGTGGTGGTGGTGGTGGTGGTGGTGGTGGTGGTGGTGGTGGTGGTGGTGGTGGTGGTGGTGGTGGTGGTGGTGGTGGTGGTAAGCACCTAACCCCATAGGCTATGTAAGATAATGAAGGACTCAGATGATGAACAATGCAAATCAGATCATCAGGAACAAGAAGCAAACATGCAGACAGACGGATAGACAGACTGACAGTCACGCTGACAGACAGATAGACAGACATGCTGACAGACAGACAGACAGATAGACAAACATACAGACACGCTGACGGACAGACAGACAGACAGACAGACAGATAGACAAACAGACAGACAGATAGAAAAACAGATAGACACGCTGACAGACAGATACACAGACTTGCTGAAAGAAATACATGCATGCAGACAAACAGACAGATAGACAGACACGCTGACAGACAGACAGACAGACAGACAGACAGACAAACAGACAAGCAGACAAACACGCTGACAGAAAGACAGACAGACGGATAGAATTACAGACAAACAGATAGACAGACACGCTGACAGACAGACAGACAGACAGACAGATACAGACACGCTGACAGAAAGACAGACAGACAGATAGAATTACAGACAAACAGATAGACAGACACGCTGACAGACAGGCAGACAGACAGACAGACAGACAGATACAGACACGCTGACAGAAAGACAGACAGACAAGCTTTTTCCTGACAGAAACAGACAGGCAGACATGCAGAGAGACAAACAGACAGACAGACAGACAGACAGACAGCTCATCAAGCAGTGAGAATCGTGCTGTAAGCATTTTCTCTGATGTCCTCTGTAATTTTAGATGAATGTTCTGGATTGTCTCTCTCATTTTGATTGGGATCTTCTTCCGTTTCTTATGGTTTTGCTTCCTTTGTTTTGTTGCGGTTTATTGCTCTTTTTGCCTGTCTGTCTGCCTGTCTATCTGTCTGTTTGTCTCTCTGTCAGTCTGTCTGTCTGTCACACACACACACATACACACACACGCACGCACGCACGGACGCACACACACAAACACACACATTCTCTCTCTCTCTCTCTCTCTCTCTCTTCTCCTCTCTCTCTCTCTCTCTCTCTCTCTCTCTCTCTCTCTCTCTCTCTCTCTCTCTCTCTCTCTCTCTCTCTCTCTCTCTCTCCTCTCTCTCCTCTCTCCCCCTTACGCCGCTACATCTTCGCCCGTTAAATGAGCTTTTAAAGAGGCCTCGTGTGCCGGTGAACAGATACATTTACAAAACTGCATTAACCGGACAACGAAACCGTAAGAGTGCTTATTCTTATCCTCGATATAAAAGAATAAATCAATCAAATCTCTCCCTGTCTCGTCTACGATCTTTCTCTCTTTACTCTCTCGATCTCATGTCTCATCTCCTCTGTCTCTCTCTCTCTCTCTGCTCTCTCTCTCTCTCTCTGTCTCTCTCCCCTCACTCTCTCTCTCTCTCTCTCTCTCTCTCTCTCTCTCTCTCTCTCTCTCTCTCTCCTCTCTCTCTCTCTCTCTCTCTCCTCTCTCCCTCTCTCTCTCTCTCTCTCCCTCTGTCTGTTTGTCTGTCTGTCTGTCTGTCTGTCTGTCTGTCTGTCTGTCTGTCTGTCTCGTGAGGATGCCTAAACGTACAACAATGCTGTGATAGGGCATTAGGAACTTTTCTGTAGAGATTAGACAATGCTGTCAGTACCAAGTCGTTAGAAACTCTGATGACAAAAAAGAAACAGAGTAAATGGTTTTAGAAAGGTTATCGAAGTAACCTTACGTACATACATTTATTCTCCTCTGCTTTGTCTGCAAAGTTTAGGTTTTTTTAGCATACAACAAAAACTAAATAAAATCATTGTCGTATATATTACGAATGAAAAATATCGCAGACGCAATTATGTTTAATCCGAGACTCCGTGATGCCATAAAATACTTTCGTAATTGTTTCGCTCGGTTTGATTCGAGTTTATGTTTGTAGTTCATTTTTGTTTGTTTCTGTCTGTTATTTCTGCTTTTTATCATTTTTTCTTGGTTTGTTTTGTTGTTGGTGTTTTGTTTTTTTGTTTGTTTGTTTTTTTGGTTGGGTTAGGTTCTTATTGTTCCTCAGCTAGAGCTCCAAGGTTCACCAATGGTGAGATTTTGGGACCAGTGTTCCCGCCATTAAGGTAGCCGGCTTCCGACTTCGGGAATTGTGCTTAAACAAAACACCTGCGTGCGTACGTTTATTTTTTCATTTTTGTCATTCCTTCTTACAAGCACGAAATGGCCTACTCTTCCGAAAGGCCAAACGGGTTTTGAACAATTGTGCAAGATGTTCTGCGTGTGTTTTCAGATGGAAACTCAGTTTACAGTCTCATACGAAGGAAGGACTTTTGGGGGAGTGGAGTCAGTACTGAAGTCAACTCCAGGATAACAGTCCCTAAAACGGGCGACTCTGTGGTGGCTCGATCCCAGGCTGTGGGATCACGAGCTGTACGCTCTAACCACTGGACCATGCCGCCCCCGTTTGTTTTACTGTGATTATGCTCTTCAATGTCCGATAATCTCGTACAAGACTGATTTCACAATGGTAGCTTATTTTGATTCATTATGAGGCTGATTTGCATGTTTCGTTTCTCATACGTATCCTTACTCATTCATTTACATACTTACTGAGAGACCTATAAAATAGTTTTTCTTAACATTCCAAGAGGGGAATCAGTTAACAGAATAAGTTGACGACAAGCTAACTAGTTAGCCAATAAACTGACTGACTGATAAACGAATGACTAAAAGCGATAGGCTCCTTGTGGACTTGTGGCCCCTATGAAGCAAGGGGACAGGCTGGGGTATGGTCGGGGTGGAGGGTGGAGAAGAGCGGCGTGGGAACAGCAGGACAGGAACATCAGAGATAACGAGTCAGCAAGAATGTCTGCTGCCAGGCAACGGGGGTAGCTGATGGAACAGAGAGGAGACCTTTCATCTCCCATCTCTGCACAACATCCAGGGTACAGGGCACCTTTCATCTCCCATCTCTGCACAACATCAGGTACAGGGCACCTTTCATCTCCCATCTCTGCACAACATTCAGGGTACAGGGCACCTTTCATCTCCCATCTCTGCACAACATCCGGGGTACAGGGCACCTTTCATCTCCTATCTCTGCACAACATTCAGGGTACAGGGCACCTTTCATCTCCCATCTCTGCACAACATCCGGGTACAGGGCACCTTTCATCTCCCATCTCTACACAACATCCAGGGTACAGGGCACCTTTCATCTCCCATCTCTACACAACATCCAGGGTACAGGGCACCTTTCATCTCCCATCTCTACACAACATTCAGGGTACAGGGCACCTTTCATCTCCCATCTCTGCACAACATCCGGGTACAGGGCACCTTTCATCTCCCATCTCTACACAACATCCAGGTACAGGGCACCTTTCATCTCCCATCTCTGCACAACATCCGAGGTATGGTTACACGGCAGGGTCAGACAGCGTGGATGTGCCTTCTACCAGAAAACAACAGGCAGTGTAATTCCTACATTTTACGGGGTGGGCACAGTGTGTGCAGGGGAGTGGTTTAAACCACCACCCACGGAATCAGAATTCACTCAATGGGCGGGTGTCTCCCAATTTAGAAACACGACGCTGCGCATGGGAGGTAATCGTATTACCGCCCCGTCACATTAACAAGTTAACTACCCAACAAGCAGACAGTTAAATGATGAACATAAAATCTAGCAAAAATAAACAATCAACCAACACACTTGATGATCATTCATCGTGCAGTCAATTTCAATCTTTTTTTTCAGAATACTTTAGTTAGTGGCAAAGTCTTTAACCGGTGTAGTCGTAAAAATTGATATGTTGTGCCGCCATGTGCAGATTGAAGGTGAATGCTTTCAGTGCAAAACACTTGAAGGGTAAAACTGTACTTGGGGTAATGAAACACCAAAACGTTATATATTTTTCACTGTGTACGGTTCCAAGCATTTTAATCTGCAGTGGTTCGGCCATGTCACACGCCACAACACCCTCCCCAAGACAGTCCTACAAGGAACGCTAGAAGGTGGCAGACGCCGAGGCAGACAAACCAAAAGCTGGATGGATAACATCAAGGAGTGGACCCACCTGGACAGTCCAACACTCATTCGGAAGGCGGAGGACAGGGCGGGATGGCGACGGCTGGCTGCAGAATCGTCTCTCATGTCTCCTCCACGACCGTTACGGTCATGAGAAAGAAGAAGAAGAAGAAGAAAGAAGAAGAAGAAGAAGAAGAAGAAGAAGAAGAAGAAGAAGAAGAAGAAGAAGAAGAAGAAGAAGCCTAATCTAATAATTAAATCAACTTTTATCTGAAATTAATTAGTGTTGGATGTGCGTCTTGCTAGCGTTCATTAATAGTCCGACAGTTTACAAGTTGTAATACAGCTGTTTTGATTTAACAACGTATTGTAAAACACACACACACACACACACACACACACACACACACACACACACACACACACACACACACACACACACAAGATGACTTGAAGAATTAAAGCAAATCTATTGCTTACTCAATGTATTATCTGAAAATAAAATTTTAACTTTGACTTTTGACACACTGTGAGGATGCCTAGGCTCTATCACTATAGATAGCATCCCCGACTTCTGGAAATTGCATACTTGGTATTCCCCCTTTTCTACCTCCCTGTTTCTCTCCGTCTTGTCCCTTTTCGTCCTAACGCCTAATTCTTGCCTATTTTCTGCCTTCGTACTTTATTCCTCTGCCTGAGTTTTTAGAAAAATTTAAATGATACCAATTATTGTCTCCTACCCCGGGGTCGAGTGGGCTGGGTCTAGCTTAGCAGGCGCTTAACGACAGCGCGATGTATTTTCTGTTATATGACAGATAATGGCTGCGGTCTGAGCATTTTTAAATTTTATTTTATTTTATACCACTTTATGTCACAGCAGATCTCTCTGCGTTAACTTCGGGCTGCTCTCCCCGGAGAGAGCGCGTCGCCACAAGTGCAGCGCATACCCATTATTTATTTTTCCCTCAGGGATGGTGTCTAAACACGACACCTATGTGCATGCTGGGTTTTTTTAAATATAATTTTGTCATCCGCTCCTACCCTATTGGATGAAGAACTAGGGTAAATCGAGTAAATAATTAAAAGCCTTTCAATTTTATTGTCTGTCAGTACGAATAGATAGTCCCGTGGACATGTTCTGTTTGCCTGTCTGTTGGTCTGTTTGTCCGCTAGTTTTGTGTTGGTTAGAGCGCATACAAGTCAAAGTTCACTGTGCTGGTTTATAGCTTTTTCCTTTTTTTTTGTTTTCTATTTTAATGTCTCTGGAAAATGAATTTGATCATATTGATTGGGGATGGGGAAAGTAGTGATCGCACACACAAAAATCTCACATCTGGTGAACCTCGGAGCTGTAATGGAAGAACGAAAAAGAATTAATTGAAATTCGAATCTCTTCGGAGGTTTTTTTTTGTATTATGTGCAATATGCCAAAAACGAAAAAGAAAAGTTACTTTTAAAAGACTATTCTGACACTGTTTTCAGTCATTTTTCGATTTTTGCCTTGTTACTTTGGAATTCTAAACTAGAGTTTGCCTGCCATCTCTCCTCTCTCTCTCTTCTCTCTCTCTCTCTCTCTCTCTCTCTCTCTCTCTCTCTCTCTCTCTCTCTCTCTCTCTCTCTCTCTCTCTCTTTCGGTAAGTTGTTTCTGGAGTCTAACAGTCTACACGTGTATTGAAGTTTAACTGAAGATAACGCACTAACTCTTCCAAAGCCTGACAAACTAACAAGAGAACGAGGAAAACACGAACTAACGGATTACTGGGACCTGCAGTTCCACAGCACCGTACCCTCGCTAACACTGCTTTCACCCCGAAGACATCAGAGAGTGACACACACAAACGCGCACGCGGCGCGCGCATACACACACGAACACACGCATACGCACACACGCGCGCACACACACGCCCACACGCACACACGTAAACACCATGTGTGCTATATGACCCCTCATGTTTCTGCAGTCAAAGACGCACACGCACGCACATACACACATACGCACATACACACTCACACATACGCACACACACACACACACAC
>CM060326.1:63107292-63137292 GCA_030674155.1 Stramonita haemastoma | reverse complement strand
ACTTTGTCACTCACCAAAGCTGCAAGAAGGTAATGCTTCTGCACTTTCCTGGCGTTTACTCACTCAGAAAGTAGAGTGTCTGCACTTTCTGGCTGTTTACCTACTGCAAGAAAGTAGAGTGCTTCTGCACTTTCCCTGGCTGTTTACCTCACTTCAGGAAAGGTAGAGTGCTTCTGCACTTTCCTGGCTGTTTACCTCACTGCAAGAAAGGTAGAGTGCTTCTGCACTTTCCTGCTGTTTACCTCACTTCAAGAAAGGTAGAGTGCTTCTGCACTATCCCTGGCTGTTTCTCACTGCAGAAAGGTAGAGTGCTTTGCCTATCCTGCTGTTTACCTCATGCAAGAAAGGTAGAGTGCTTCTGCACTATCCTGGCTGTTTACCTCACTGCAGAAAAGGTAGAGTGCTTCTGCACTTTCCCTGGCTGTTTACCTCACTTCAAGAAAGGTAGAGTGCTTCTGCACTTTCCCTGGCTGTTTACCTCACTTCAGGAAAGTTTAGAGTGCTTCTGCACTATCCTGCTGTTTACCTACTGCAAGAAAGGTAGAGTGCTTCTGCACTTTCCCTGGCTGTTACTCACTGCAAGAAGGTAGGTGCTTCTGCACTATCCCTGGCTGTTTACTCACTGCAAGAAGGTAGAGTGCTTCTGCACTATCCTGCTGTTTACCTCACTGCAAGAAAGGTAGAGTGCTTCTGCACTTTCCTGCTGTTTACCTCACTTCAAGAAGGTAGAGTGCTTCTGCACTTTCCCTGGCTGTTTACTCACTTCAGGAAAGGTAGAGTGTTCTGCACTTTCCGGCTGTTTACTCACTTCAGGAAAGGTAGAGTGCTTCTGCACTATCTGGTGTTTACCTCACTTCAGGAAAGGTAGAGTGCTTCTGCACTTTCCTGGCTGTTTACCTCACTTCAGGAAAGGTAGAGTGCTTTGCACTTCCTGCTGTACTCACTTCAGGAAAGGTAGAGTGCTTCTGCACTTTCCGGCTGTTTACCTCACTTCAGGAAAGGTAAGTGCTTTGCACTTTCCTGGCTGTTTACTCACTGCAAGAAAGATAGAGTGCTTCTGCACTTTCCCTGGCTGTTTACCTCACTGCAAAAGATAGAGTGCTTCTGCACTTTCCTGGCTGTTTACCTCACTGCAGAAAGATAGAGTGCTTCTGCACTTTCCTGGCTGTTTGCCTCACTGCAAGAAAGATACAGTGCTTCTGCACTTTCCTGGCTGTTTACCTCACGTCAGGAAACAATTAATTCTGCCACCTAAAATAATTCAGGAAATATTACATTTCCTTCACTATGAAGAAAAGAAAATTAATGGTTAAGCTCTTTCCTTCTTTAGTTTTTCTTTTTGTTGTTTTGTGTTGTTTTTTAACGAGTCAGCGTGACACTTAACTTCATGAATGAAGCCCTCTGTTGCTTTTTATTGGATTATGCAACACTGTGTTTATTTATTTATCTATTTATTATTAACTCTTTTACATCGAGGATAATGGAATAAATACTCACGTGCTTTTTCACATCCACTCCCCGTCTGTATGCTGTTTGTAAATTTTGTTATCTGTTCCCACTGGCACACGATGGCCTACTCTTTCGAAAAGCGGTACAGGATTTAACGTGTGCGCAAGATGTTCTGCGTGTGTTCGCACACGGGGCCTCGGTTTATAGTCTCATCCGAAGGACTTTTGGGAAGAGTGAAGTCGGCACTGTGGTAAGAAACTCGCGTAGAGCATGGCAGCAGAGAGTCCTCAGAGGAGAAGCCCCCTTCAAACAAGTGTTTCGGGCCTTTAATCTTCCTTACACTCTAGGGAGGCCGGCCCACATCCAGTTCATGACTCTGGATGTCTCTCTGCTGCCCCTTCATGTATGTGGTGAGTTCTGACTCGGATTTGAATTCATGGTCTCTGGATATGCACACTTTTTTTTTTTTTTTTTGGGGGGGGGGATTAGCCACCTATGGTATTATGGGGTCATCTAGGTCTTATGCAGTTCACTTTTGTTCCTCCTTGACCAGATCCAGCTTGAACATCTCTCGGCTGCTTCTGTCATGGCTTGATGTTAACTCCAGGGGAAAAATCCCCTCGAACGGGAATCGAACCCGGGTTGTCAGATTGCGAGCGCAATGTTCTGACCACTAGGCTATCCCGTCCCCATGTGTGTATGTGGGGGGGGGGGGGCGGGGGTCTGTGTGTCTGTGGGGGGGGGGTGCGTGCGTGTGTGTGTTTTGTGTCCGTGCGTGTGTGTGTTTGTGTTTGAGTGTGTGTGTGTGTGTGTGTGTGTGTGTGTGTGTGTGTGTGTGTGTGTGTGTGTGTGTGTGTGTGTGTGTGTGTGTACTTTCTTCAGTTTAACGTCTGTTCACTCGAAGTGATATTAGACACAAAAAAGAAAGATGAAAGTGTGTCACATTCAAAGACTCTGTGCGCGCTCACGCGCGTGCGCATGTGAGTGTATGTATGTATGTATGTACGTGTGTGTGTGTATGTATGTATGTAATGTGTGCGTGCGTGCGTGTGTGTGTGCGTGTGTGTGTGTGTGTGTGTGTGTGTGTGTGTGTGTGTGTGTGTATGTGTGTGTGTGTGTGTAAGGGGAGTGACATAAAGGAGAGGGAAAGAGATAGAGAGACAGAGACAGAAAGGTACAGACAGACAAGCGAAGACAGAAGGGTGAGAAAGAGGGAGACAGAAACCAAATCACCCCACAAACGCAAACAGAGACATATGTCGGAAAGCAAAGACGCTATTGCAATTAGCTTGTTTACCCAACTTCAGGAAATCTTAATTAAATTAAATTACATTGCTTAAGACAACTCAGGAAGTCCTTGATTACGTCGCATTAAAATAAAAAAGCAATGAATTAATCAGCAAATATTTTTGTATTTTTTAACAGTTTTGGTTTCGTATCTGGCTTGTTAGTCGAATCGCCTGTTTTGTCAATGAAACACTCTGTCGTTTGCAGCTGACTTTAACTCGTGTGTGTGTGTGTGTGTGTGTGTGTGTGTGTGTGTGTGTGTGTGTGTGTGTGTGTGTGTGTGTGTGTGTGTGTGTGTGTGTGTGTTTTCAGTGTGCGTGCATACGTGCTCGCACGCACGAGCGCGCACGCTTGTGTGTGTGTTTATTTTATTTATTTATTTTATTCTTTTATATCTAGTATAATGGGATAAGCACTCGTGTGCTTTTTTTCATCCAGTCCCCGTGTGTATGCAGTTGTGTAAATATTGTCATCTGTTCCCACCGGCACACAATGGCCTACTCTTACGAAAGCGGAACAGGATTTAACGTGTGCGCAAGATGTTCTGCGGGCGTTCGCACACGGGGCCTTGGTTTACAGTCTCATCCGAAAGACTTAGGGAGAGTGGAGTCACCACTGATGTTAACTCCAGGGGAAAAATCCCATCGAATGGGAATCGAACTCGGGTCATCGAATTCTCGGGTCGTCAAATTGCGAGCGCAATGTTCTGACCATTATGCTATCCCGTCCCGTCCCCGTGTGTGTGTGTGTGTGTGAGTGTGGGTGTGTGTGGGTGGGTGGGTGGGTGTGGGTGTGTGGGTGTGCATTGCTGTGTGTGGTGCGATTGCACGACCGCACGTATGTGCGTCTGCCTGTTTGTCGGTCTGTCTTTCTGACTGGCTGTCTGTCTCAGTCTGTCTAAATCTATCTCTGTGTCTCCATATTAGTGTTTGTGTGTAGGGCGGGTCAGTACAAGACATACAAAGACATAAAAAGAACAGAAAAGAGAGAAGGAAGTGGAAGGAGGGGGGGGGTAAATCAAAAAATATTAACAACACATGCTAAAGAGCACGTAGAAAAAGCAAAAAGTCTTTTGCGCATTGATTGCTAATCACCTTTAGGAAATTATTAATTCAATCACTTGAAAAATGATATGAGGAAATCAATAAATCTGTACCTTGCCAATTCCTTCATTTTTATGTGATAAGACAGCATTAGAACTGCGGTGTGTCAAATCAAATCAAGAGAGAGAGGCAGAGACACAGAGAGATACAGAGAGACACAGAGTTACAGACAAACAGACAGACAGACAAACAGACAAGCAAAAAGACAAACAGAGTGCAGACAAAGAATACCAACGGAGAAAATGTTCCACAATCACAAAAGCGTTGTTTTAGCTTGATTTAGCTTAAATCATTGTCCTTTCTGCTGCCATGTTTTGGGAGCTTTGTTCTTTAGTTGAAACAATGGTGACGACTTTTGGAAAGATCCAACAGAAAAGTCTGGCGTTTTCAACTCTTCTTCACATGCTTCGACAATGAACACACACACACACAACACACACACACACACACACACACAGGCTGCAATTTCTCCCCTCACCTCTCTATACAAAATGCCTCCTCTCTCCCAACGCTCTGCCCCCTACCACCCCTACCCACCTTCTAAAAACTAACCCTACCCCCTTTACCCCCTTTTCCAGCTCAAAGTTGTTTTCCCCACTCGTGACCAAGAGCCGTCCATTGTCCACTTGCGGACTGGCCAGTGTGGCCTATACGTGTTGTCCAGACAGCCATGGCCATGATTCAATACTGGTCAGCATCATTCTCTCTCCTCACGTCAGTTCTCTATTGTGAGTGGTGGGAGAACGTTGCAGTAATTATAGCGGAGATAAGATGAGAGGAGGAGAAGAATTGAGGTGACTTGAGGTGAGGGAGGGGGGAGGAGGGAGGGGGTGATGAAGCTAAAGATTCCCTCCACCCTCCCTCACTGGGGATGCGGGGGGGGGGGGGGGGTTCTTAGTATAAATAACATCCCCCATCTCCGTGGAATGTTGTGCAAGGAATTCCCTTTTTCTCCCATTTCCCCCCTATTTTGTGGATAGGTTACAAAGAGGTAACGCACCTGCCTACAAAGTGATGATACCAAAATAAAAAAAACCAGTATGCACAAAGATGTGTGTTTAAACACCATACCTTGGAAGAACAATCGGGTAGTTGGAGTCCCCAAGGCGGTTCGGGGCTGTATGTGACAACGTTCTGGTGGCTCCTGCGACAGCAGGGAACCATTCGCATCGGCGATTTCCTTCCCAATGGACCACTCCAGAGACATGGAGAGGAGGATGGGGTCTGTTGCATGGGTAACACCTTGCCCTCCGCACAGTTTACCCAGGCTTTGAGCTCCAGAGTCTAGAGCGCAGCTCCGAGTCTTCTGGGACCGACAGATGCCTGCTACCGAGTGATCGACGAAGAAGAAAAGAGTGATGCTATAGGAGAGTGAGGGTTGAATGCAGTCTGGGAGGGGGTGCTACCTGGGTATGTTTGCGTGTTTATTTTTTTGTGTCGGTCTTTTGTTTGGCTCTTTGTTTTGTTGATATATGTATTCAAACGATGGAAGAGACAAGAGGATCACGGTGTATTGCTAAAAATGTAGAAGAAAAAATAGCAATACTTTTAAGAGTAATAAAAAACTGATACAGCAGAACGGCAACAATAAACATATTTAACAGAACTACTACTACTACTACTACTACTACTACTATACTAATACTAATACTAATAATAATAATAATAATAATAATAATACATGGAATTTATATAGGGCTATATCTTGTAAAAACAAATCAAAGCGCTTGCATTCGACCTATACAACACACATCAATCAATAACCATTTATAGCCCCAGCAAATTCGAATGTACAATAACAAGAAAGCTTACCTCTGTCTCTCTTCTCTTCATCTGTCTCTCTCTCTCTGCTCTCTCCTCTCTCTCTCTGTCTCTCTGTCACTGTCTCTGTCCCCCCCTCTCTCTCTCTCTCTCTCTCTCTCTCTCTCTCTCTCTCTCTCTCTCTCTCTTCTCTCTGTCTCCTCTCTTCTCGTCTTCCTCTCTCTCTCTCTCTCTCTTCTCTACCACTATCTCCGACACAGCAGTTCATGCAGCTATAACGGCACCGAGGACCACTGATAGGAAACAGTTCCCCAGGCCTGATAACTGAGTTCATTAGGCATCGCACAATGGTCTTCACTGGTCATTCCCGAACAGATGACAAGATTTACAAAACTGCATACACACGGGGACTGGATTAAACAAAAAGCACACGAGTGCTTATTCCATTATCCTCGATACAATAGAATGAACAAATAAATAAGTAACTACATAAATAGATAAATAAATGAATAAATAAATAAATAGATAAATAAATAATGATTTAGTACAGTACAATGAGCAAGAGTATGGAAGGTTACAAATGTATTCAATAGGAGAACAAATCGTACAGTGACTCACCCCTTCCCCTAAAAAAAAAAAACTCAGTGGTTACAGGGACTGGAAACAAGTGTTTATCTAAGAAGGGACAATGATGTAAAATATTTAACAAACTATACTTCAAAACGATTCAAGTAAACAACAACATTTCTAATGTAGTTGGAGTACAGATTCTGGGGGAAAAAAACAAGAACCTACACAGTCCTGAGTGATAACAAATTAAATCCTTTTTTTAGATTTACCACCAGGTCTTATTAATTTTGCACAAAGAGAGGATAATTCTTTTTACATTTTCCATTCCCCAACTAACGAAGATGATAACTTAAGGTGGTGTGAAGAAAATTCCAACTAATACAATCTTCTTGTAAATGTTTTAATTAGGTGCATTCCATGATCAAATGAGTTCAGTCCCCAATAATGATGAACAAGAAAGAAATGAAAGAAGTAACGCTGTAAAATAATCACTTTCTTTTTTGCAGTGACTGAAAGCAAAAAGGGAAAAGGTAAAGGTGTCCCATAACCTTTTTTCCTACCTAGGCTCTTCTTAAATCATAGCACAGTACCTCACATCTGTTCCTACTCTTATCAGTCTCCTCCATCCCCGTCACCTTGCCCCTGTGTGTGTGTGTGTGTGTGTGTGTGTGTGTGTGTGTGTACATGTAATTTGTTAATTTTATACGTACACGGTTGCATGCGCGTGACTAATTTGAATATAAGCGCTTTGATGTGTGTACTCTAACAAATTCAGAGCTATATAAATCATTTATATTAGTAGTGGTAGTGGTAGTAGTAGTATAGTAGTAGTAGTAGTAGTATAGTAGTAGTAGTATAGTAGTAGTATGGTTGTAGGTGAGCAAAGCATCAGAGACCTCAGCTTCTCTAGAGGCCAGCATGTTGAGGGGCGCCCATCTCCTCTCCCTCGATGCTTTACCTTCCTGACCCTTAAGAGGGCAGGTATCACTTACAACTGACTGAACTGGGAGATTGTATTGAAGCCAAGGCACACAAACGGTCACCCATCTAAGAGGTAACCAGCTTGATGCTGCTTAACCTTAGCTGGGGAAAGCGAGTGCTCACGATCACTGACAAGCAGCCTGACGGACCGCCTCTCTGTCTGTCACTTAGATAAGCCACGCCTACTTTATCTCCCGGTGTAACACGCTCAAAACACTACCGCGCAAAAAAGACTATTGTAGTGGTTTTGGCGTAAGGCTTTCATGCCATAATCACTACCATAGAGACTTTAGCACATGCTGTAAACACTATCTTAGTGCCTTTGGCGTACGCTATGAACACTATAAACACAATCTCTAAGCTAAAACACTACCGCTTACACACTTTTTTTTATACATCAAATACTAAGAATAGAAGGAGGGAGGCAGGATGTTTGAGGCGTTTGCTTGCCAACAGTAAATCATGAGGTCTTGGGTTTGATTCCCAGCCTCGCGTAGGAGGCGTAGCCAGAAACAGTGTTTTTGGCGTGTAGGCCTGTGCTATAAACACTACTGATAGTACTTTCAGCGTTGCCAAAATGACTATGGTAGTGTTTGTTGCATAGAGGATTTGGCTTATTACACCGGGCCTTATTCCTGAGAAGAAAACAGAAGGGAAGAAAGGAAGGGTTAAGGGAGGGAAGGAGGGGAGAGAAAAAAAGGGACAAGCGTTATCTATCTATCTATTCTATTATCTATCTATCTATCTATCTATCTATCTATCTATCTATCTATCTACTATCTGTCGGTCTGTCTGTCTGTCTATCTATCTATCTATCTGTCTGTCTGTCTGTCTGTCTGTCTGTCAATCTATCTATCTATCTATCTACTATCTATCTATCTACCTTTCTGTCTTTCTGTCTGTCTGTCTGTCTGTTTTATCTATCTACCTGTCTGCCTGTCTAATTTATCTATCTCATCATCTATCTATCTATCTATCTATCTTCTATCTATCTACCTGTCTGTCTGTCTGTCTGTCTATCTATCTATACTGTCTTGTCTGTCTGTCTATCTATCTACCTGTCTGTCTATCTATCTATCTATCTATCTATCTATCTATCTATCTATTATCTATCTGTCTGTCTGTCTATCTATCTATCTATCTATCTATCTATCTATCTTCTATCTATCTATCTATCTATCTATCCTGTAGTCTGGCGACTGTGGGGACACCCCCGAAGACTTGGCAACCAGTTCCTCCATTACCTCTCTCTAATCTGCCTTTCTCAGGTGGTTTTGAGTTCCAGGCCTGGAACATGTGTATCATTAGATAAAAAGAAAATCTTGTTTGTATGACACATTGCATATTAGGTAAACTCTGAAAGGAAATCACCGTTATTTTTTAATAATTAGGACAAAGAAAGAAAGAAACAAAGAAACAAAGAAAAGAAAGAAAGAAAGAAAAAAGAACAAAAGAAAGGAAAAAGAAAAAAGAAAGAAAAAAAAGAAAAAAAAGAAGAAAAGAGAAAGAAAAAAAGAAAGAAAGAAAGAAAGAAAGAAAGAAAGAAGAAAGAAAGAAAGAAAGAAAGAAAGAAAGAAAGAAAGGAAGAAGAAAGGAAGGAAGAAGAGAAAGAAAGAAAGAAAGAAAGAAAGAAAGAAAGAAAGAAAGAAAGAAAGAAAGAAAGAAAGAAAGAAAGAAAGACACAATACTTCAAAACTCGTCTTACTTTACATCATCATATTCTGAAAAAGTCCACACACAAAAAAACGAAAAATAACTTTTCTGCCCTAAACTAGCATTATCTCTCACTCTGGCTTGTGTCCATCACGGTTACAGCCAGTTCTGACAGCTCAGATGAAACCGTCTATCATTCCATTTGTAGAATTGCACAGACACACAGAGACACAGACCAAGCAACCGACACATACAGACAGACAGACAGACAGACAGACAGACAGACAGACAGACAGACAGACAGACAGACAGAAGCAGACAGACGACAGACAGACAGACAGACAGAGACAGCAGACAACGCAAAGAAAATTGTCTGGTTGGAAACTCATCAGGAAAGAAAAAATGAAAGCACGTTGAAACCTAGGACGGCTTTCTTTTTTTTTTTTTTTTTTTGGGGGGGAGCGAGGGGGATTGATTGGGGGTGTGCCATTTTCTTGTGGGGGGATAGGGGGTGGGGGTTTTCTTCTTGATCGCTTGATTTTCCTTTGCTCCTTTCTTTCTTTTTTTCTTTTTTCTTTCTTTCTCTCTTTTTTTTTCTTTCTTTTCTTTCTTTCTTTCTTTCTTTTTCTTTTTTTCTTTCTTTTTTTCTTTCTTCTTTCTTTCTTTTTCTTTCTTTTTTCTTTCTTTCCTCTTCTTTTTTTTCCTGTCTTCTGTTTTCATTATTTTCGTGTTTTTTCTTACTTTCTGTTTCTTTTCTTTCTTTCCTGCCTTGTAATGTGTGTTCTTCTTGCTTGTATAATTTCTATTCTTGTGGGGGGGTTTCCTTTTTTCTTTGGTTGCCTTTTTTCTTTTCTACATTTTTTTCTACTTTTGGTCATAATTTTTTTTCTTCTCTTTTCTGTTTACTTTTCCCCTCCTTTTCTTTCTTCTGTCGTGTCTTTCTCTTTCGTCTCATGTTTGTTCCTGTCTTTTTGTTTTATGGGTGTTTTTTTTCTTTTGCATTTTCCTCTTCTTTCGCTTTTTTTTAAGTGTTTCGATTTGTTAGGTTTTCTTTCTTCTGAGCTGTTGTCTTCTTTCCCTTTTTGTAATTTCTCTCTCTCTCTCTCTCTCTCTCTCTCTCTCTCTCTCTCTCTCTCTCCTCTCTCTCTCTCTCTCTCTCTCTCTCTCTCTCTCTTCGGATGAGACTTTAAACCGAGGCCCCGTGTGCGAACGCACGCAGAACATCTAGCGCACACGTTAAATCCTGTTCCGCTTTTCGAAAGAGTAGGCCATCGTGTGCCGGTGGGAACAGATGACATTTACAAAACTGCACACACACGGGGACTAGACATAAAAAGCACACGAGTGCTTATTCCATTATCCTCGATATAAAAGAATAAATCAAATCAAATCAAATATAATCTCTCTTTCTTTGTTTCTCTTTCATTATTTTTTTCCTGCCAAATGTTCTATGTTGTTGTTAGTGTTCCTTCGCTCTGCTTGTCGTCTGCTGACCTGGGTTCGAATCTAGTTCAAGAGGATTTTCCCTCTGGAGTTAACATCAGTGCCGACTCCACTCCCCCAAGAAGTCTTTCCAGATGAAACAACTTAAGGTCCCGTGTGCGAACGCACGCAGAATAATTATCTTGTGCCTACGTTAAAACCCGTTCGGCTTTTCGAAAGAGTGGACTATTGTGTGTCGGTGGGAATCGAATGACAAAATTTACAAAACTGCATACATACGGGACTGAAAGTAAAAAAAAGGATGCTTATTCTATTATCCTCGAAATAAAATAAAGAATAAAATAAAATAAAATAAATTTAACACTTGCACATGCCCACTTTCCAAAAATCTGATAGTTAAGTGATTTTACATCATTCTACATAGATTTAAAATCCATGCTTTGGAATGATTGATTTACAGCGGATAAAGGAGTGCTAGGGCGTTCTAAGGCATGCCAGTACCTCTGTATTGTCAGTGAGTTGATTAATCTGAATGTACAGAATAGAAGAGAGAGAGGACACTAGAGAGAGGTAACATGAGAGAGAGAGAGAAGTACATAGAAAAGGTGTGTATGCATCTAAGATCTTGTATGCATACTCTACACAGTCATTCACCCATGGAACTGAACAAAGACCTTGGGCAAATTGTTTTATTGATGGTCATTTTTGTAATAGTTTCCATCAACTTATGACAATATTTTCCCAGTGGAATAAATAGTTCTACTCAGTTATGGGAACAAACAAAAATAAACAGCATTTTGGAATAATAGCAAGTTGTCCTGAAGTTTTTCATTTGTTACATTTAAGCTGCGAGCCGGCTACCCAACCCCACTCCAGTTGTTTTTTGGGCTGAAGGGGAGGTAGGCTTTTTCCCAGTGCTCTGACCAGCAGTGACACAATGACTGACCAACTGACTTTTGAATGTTTTACATCATCTTTTTAAATATTTCAGACCACATTGTGTTCAATCTAATATGGTTTTAAAACACTGGCAAAAATCTAAAATCCAGCCGTGTAATCTTTACAGCCAGAGAGTATAGACACCCAAATCAATCAATCAATCAATCAATCAAATTTTTATTTCCAGATGGTACATTGAGTAAGCATCGATTTGCTCTTTTCCATCAAGCCATCTATCTAAAGAAAAGAAAAAATCAAAAACTGCAAAAAAAACAAAGCAACACAAAAAACCAACAAAAATCAAAGCAGAAAATCCCTAGCAAAACAATAAAACCAAAAAGAAAGAAAAGGGAAAAAAACAAACAAAGAAACAAATAAACAACAAACATTTCACCAACATTAAATTAGCTAACATGATTTCAACAGCCTTAAAATAGAATATGTCTATAGATAAAACAAGCAACAACAATAGCAGCCAAAACAACCAAAAAAAAACTCCCACCAAAACAACCACACACAAAAAAACACAACACACACACAAAAACAACACACACACACCACACACACACACACACACACACACACACACACACACACACACCACACACACCACCACACACACACACACACACACACACAACGGTTTGCACTCATCCACTCGGCACGTATACTCGTACGTACATGCATACATTTAGAGTCTTTAAAAATCATAAGTTCAAAATATAAATAAGTATCAACACCCCCCCCCCCCACACACACACACACACACACACAAAATATGCTTATATCAGATACAATGTAACCAAAAAAACATTATTTAAACTACAAAAAAAAGAATCCATAAAATGTCAATAAGCAATTTATGTCAGATCAAATATCTCTATACCCCCAAAGTAGGAATGTGCAAAATAGCTTGCAAGTTGTGTAAACCTTATATTTTTCTCAGTAAAAAGTCAGTCGGGTAGTCAAGTGCCAGTGGTGTATGCTCACCACCTAACCTTTCTCCAGGCACACAACGTTGTATAAGGCTGTTATGACATCCATGAAAAATGGAAACCAAACATTTTTGTTGATCTTCTAAAGGGAACATGCAATAATTTCTCTTCTCATTTCAAAGAAAAACAACGTACATGCTACTGGAAAATGGGCTTCTAGTTCACCTTTCATGAGAGTACAATCAACTGGAAAGCAGCTTCAAATGCATATTTCGAAGTAATGTACATGATAATTCTGAACCTGAAGAAATAAAACGGAGGGGCCAGCAAACAAAGAGGAACAGATCAACTGCATAATTTAAACGGGTCTACCAGATACAATACAAAACTACTAAGAATTTCACACAAAACAGATAGTTTAAAAATATGGCCAATCCACGACCTTCAGGTTGTTATAAGACATGATACAATACAAGCAACAAGCTGCACACATACACCATCCTTCATCTGAAGGTGAACAATACGGGCAATGCTTGGAATGGTTACATGCAACTACACAATTAACAATCTGCCGAGATTAAAACCAAATAAAACCAAAACTTCAAAGCAAATATTAAATATCCAATAACAAAAAGCATTGCTAAAAAAAAACATGTACATGCAAAAGTACGCACAATCCATTTAAGAAAGGGCAATGTTTTGTATGGAAGAAAATCATATTTTACTAGGTCACATTAAGTGTTACTGTGCTTGCTGTTTATGCAGCAAAGAAATATGAAAAGCAACCTAATGGACAAGAAACCACACAATCAACTTGTATCCCTTACAGCTGGGGAACAGATAAGCCCAATACAGGCAAATGCTTCAGGAGCAAAATCAAGGAGTTGCTACGAAAACTATTCATTTCAGGCAATGTTGGAATGTTTTATAAGCAGAGCTGGTTACACACCATTGACCAATCCCACATTTTACCAGATACTGTGAAAAATAATATATTGGGCATCAGCAATAAATTACTGTACTCTCTGCTCAGTGCTTCAAATTTAGTAATCAAAAATACAAAAATGAAAGAAACATCAGCTTTTAGTGATTAAGTCAAATAAACCTATAGTAAGTGTTTCCATACGAAATGTCTAAGAGTAAACGTAATCTCAAAACACAAGACTGACTGTCCACCAGTATTCCTTGCTGAAAAGCATTTTCTCTATTATTAAAGTTTAAGGCACACAAAAATCCCAAACATTCATACAGCTAAGTGTTCCGTACAACTGCTTGTTTATAGTTTACGACAAGTCACCAAAAAAAAAAACCCCACACATGCTCAATTTTGTAGTTTCACACAATCCGGGTTTTATGAAAGCACAAAAGTTAGCAAGAATTGTTGAAATGAAAAAAAAAACTTGAACTACACGGCACTATCAGTGATCTGCTAGAATACATTTTTCACAACATTTGGTATACTGTAATTTTGGAATGTACACATTTGAAGTGAAGTTTCATGCTTGCAGCAAAGCACTCCTGTACAGAACAGATACAGTAGAAAGGTTGGACAAATCCAGGAAAGCTGACAGGAAATCTGCAGCAAATAGCGCTGATTGATGTGAAATCTGTCATTTTAGACTTGCCTATACACCCAGTTTTCTATGGGGCCTTCACCTCTTTTCCCCCATTTCATATTTTGTCCTATTAGTTCTTTTTTCTCTTTGTCTCTTTTTAAAAAACAAAATTACAATAGACCTCACTTTCCCTCCATTTTATTTCAGATTTAATAATAAAAAAAAAACCAAAAAAGCTGTAAATACATTTGAACTGACAAATCAAAGATTGCTGGTAGAGATGCAGATGGAATAGTCTATCAATGGACAGGAGAGCTATGACCTGGGTAACGAGCATGTACCTGAGCTACAGCAAAGCAAAAGACAAGGACATCAGGGAACAGGACACATTAATAACGTATCTGAAATCATATCAATCTACGTGTAACATTACAGGCGAACATTTATCATACACATTTTGCAGAATAAAAAAAGTTAAATGTGTTTCCACAGCCTATATGGTGGTTGGGAAGGACTTCAGCTTCTATAGGGGCCGGCATATTGGGGGTGGTGCCCATCTCCTCTCCCTTACTGCTTCATCTCTCCTGTCCCTAAAGAGAGCAGGTACCCATTTGCAGCTGGGGTGACTATTGAAGCCTAAGCGCGCAAAAGGTTACTCATTGCTTGGTAACCATGTTCAATACTGTTTAACCTTAGCTTGGGGAAAGTGAGTGTTATCACTGAGCTTATACCGTACCCCAATAACAGAAGGCAAAAAAGTATCAAGGCTTAAGATCTATAGCCGATTTTTTTTTCACAATCAGAATACAGCAAATTTTTCTTAATGTGAACATTCCAATACTCCCCACACCTTCAACTTTAAAAAAGCAATGGCGAGCTTTTGAAGTCAATGTTGGTTACAGAACGTCAAACTACAGACATATTTTAACTTCATGTTATTTGGGTAACCGCTATTTCACTTCATCCACCCTCAAAATATAAAACCACACATACAAGGATGCGCAGCTTTTGGGCAGGCTGCACAATGTAGCATACACTGATGATCGATGAAATACCCGAGTAAACACCATATCCCTAATAACCCATCACACACACAACAAACAACCCCACACACACACACACACACACACACACACACACACACACACACACCACACTAAACAAGTGTCTACCCTTCTTTTTACAAAAGGCCCCCATTATCTGCAATGCATTACACACATCATCACACACCTCCCCCACCCACACCCCCATATATTCATTAATCATTTTAAACCCACCCTCCTACCTCTAGTTATTAGATAAACATTAATGCATTTAACAGACCAAGCTACCATTTAAACCCACCCTCTACTCTGTTTTTAGTACCACTTTTTTTTCTAAAAGCTCCTACCTCCAAGCCCTCACCCCTGAAGCGAATCACAACATTGCCTGTCCCCTATCCCCATCCTCAGTCTTCACACTTTTTTCCCATCCCTACATACCAGAACATTATAACACCCCTCCCCCTTCCTAGCTTCCTTTTTTGAAAACTTCTTGACCCCTCCTGCTTCCAACCCCGAAGAAAACTGTGTAGCCACTGTGTCAGCAGATACCCATAACCACCTGCCTTTGGTTCCACATGTGGGGCCAGGGTTAGTGTTGAGGTTAGGTGGGTTAGTGTTAAAGTTAACAGGGGTAAGGGTTGTCTGTCAGATGGTCTGTTGAATATTAGAATTCATGTGGACACAAAGCACGTGGACAACTGGTATGATAGCTGAAGACACAATGTTACGCACATATTTAAACATCGGACCATGTTTCATACAAGTAGGCTATCGTGTGCAGTTGAAACAGTCAACCATGTGCACACAGGAACTGGTGTAAATAAAGTATATGATGACTTATCGATTATCCTCATAAGTGATATGTAGCTGGCAATAGCAGGAAGCTTTGAATTGGAATCACCGGTTAATCAAAAGCTAAAGCTACACGTCGAACATTGGTGTCCACAAATTTCCAGTTTAACTGTCAACATATTTCAGGCCTCAGACATTTTTTTAATCTATCAAACATTATTAGCCCCCCCCCCCCCCCCCCCCCCAAAAAAAAAATTGTAAGAAAAAAGTTTACCAGCCAGCCTTCTTTTTGTGTCCCCACTGCTCTTAATATATATCTGAACCCTTTCTAGACACTCCTTTCTCCTTCCTCCCTTTTCCTCCCAACCTGATGTCTCCTTCCCAGAACTACTCCCATCACACACACACACACACACACACACACACACACACACACACACACACACACACACACACACACACACACACACACGTGCGCACGCTCGCGTACTTAAAAC
Organism: Stramonita haemastoma; assembly: GCA_030674155.1. Lineage (NCBI taxonomy): Eukaryota > Metazoa > Mollusca > Gastropoda > Neogastropoda > Muricidae > Stramonita > Stramonita haemastoma. Next base: position 63,121,283 of record CM060326.1, on the reverse strand, counting down.
TATACAACAATAATGTTTTGTGAAGTAAACTCTAAAATAAAACTAGCAATTATAATAAATATCAAATATTTTATACCACACAGGACTGGTACACTTCAGGTAAATCATTACACAGATTTGCTCATAATACTGGAAAACTTGCTGCAAATTTAACCACAAAAGCTTATTTCTGAAACGTTAGTGGAGGTAAAAACAGATTTCACAACAGCAATGAATAATCATAAGGACTAAGTTTTTGAAATTATGTTTTGGGACTTTATAGAAAGTCTGTCTAATTCAGCCAAAGTCAAAGCCTATTTGATTACCTATTATGTAATTCCCTTTTTTAGGTATTTTACACTCCATTTCAAAACGGCCATATAGGTTATGGAACACATTTCCCCATTTTCTAATGAAATTTTTTTTTTTTAAACGGCCGCCATGGCACAGTGGTTAACGCCTTGGATGTCGGACTGGAAGGTCGCGGATTCCAATCCCGTAAGTCATAGGAATTTTTCGGACTCTCACTACCCGGAGTGAGTGTACTGTGGGCTCAATGAGAAGACTGGGACAACACGGTCGAGCTTCATCCACTTTACGGATGTGAGTTTGACAGACACCTGCAGTGTTGGTCTGGTAATTAGAGCAATACTCTCAAATTCAAATTTTGAATTTTTGAATTTGAATTTGAGAGTGTTGCTCTAATTACCTGACCAACACTGCAGGTGTCTTTGTCTCTCGGGCCCTGTTGACGCCGGGATATATTACGATAGTAAGCAATGAGTACGACCCTGTCAAGCAGTCTCAAAGCAGATGCGCTTCCATAGCGGCATCATCACATCACTACCATTGAATATAATGAAGTGATAAAAGAAAATTCCTCTGATTAGTTTCCCCATACATTTCTGTGCCTGTGGTGAGTTAGTGTCAAAACCTTTGGGGTTGGAGGTTCGCGGGGGGACAGTTGTTGGAGGGACAGTGTGGTGGTCACCACTTCAGGTGGGTGACATTCAGTCTGGCTCCGCGACTGAGCTAATACTGTCGTTAGTGGGGGCCTTAGTAGGTGGTGTCCTGTGTACGTTAACTCAGAATAGGCACCACTGAACACCACCCAAGTGACCCAGCAGAAGTGCAGGGCCCCTCTGGCTGATGGCCCCATGGCAGCCAAATACTGATGGACTCCCTGTGGACTCCCGACCCTGAGGATGAGGCATAACGAATCTGGGTATGGCTGTGGCGGGGGCTTTGAAATGAGTGGCATGGGAACAGCAGGACGGGGACGTTACAGAAAACTAGGCAGCAAAAAAAATTCTCTTTTAAAATAACAAACAAAAAGCAATGTAGCATATGAATCATGAACATGGGCATAAAGAAACATTGACCAAACAATTTTTAATGGGCTTTAAAATATAGTTTACTACTTTGTCTAATTTAGCCATCCTTCTTCGGTTGTACTTTGTACACTTTCCTTGAAAAATAAATCTTAAGCACATTTCCAATAGGTATTGATCGGATACTCTTTAGCCACCTTGCCACACATGGGGGGGGGGGGGGTTAAGGTCTTAAGAGTAATGTGAAAAGTCATTTAATTTTCTCCAAAAGGCAGCATCTTTTTACCAGATAAGTCTCAGTGTAAACAATATCATTTGAAAATGATGCAGTCAGATATTTATGACATATATTCATACAAAGCTATTAAACAAAGAAGCATCTTATTCCGACCTATTATACTTCTCTTCCAACTTGAAGAGCTTAAATCGATTTTAGGATTTTTGTATCACAATACCAATCTTCTCTGGAATATTATATTATATATATATGTATATATATATATATATATATATATATATATATATATATATATATATATATATATATATATATATATATAATTTAGATTTATATAATATAATAATTAAAAAATAATACCAAGTTTTTCGTTTCTCTGGATATTGTTTTTACATACTAGATGTATTTAAAGTAATGAAAATCTAAATGCACTGTTTTTGTGACAAATATGCACACAGGATATTAGCTTATCTTTTTAAACGAACTTTGTACAGTGTGAAGTTCCATCATTATCAAAAAAATTCTGCAAGACCGTTTCTCTGGAACTGTACAGAGAAACCATCTGTTTAAATTTCGTAATACTAATATTCACCAGTTTTCTGTGGTCATACATTTCTAATGAGTTAACTTGAGAGAACTATATAAAATACACTTTTGCTCTTTCTGATTACATTTTTCAAACCAATCAGATTTTTTTAAAATAGTGAATAGTCCAGTGAAAGCAGAATGGTAAAATATGCACAAGTTGGGAAGTGTTTTGCTATAGGAGAAATCTGAGCTTACAAACAAAAAATTAAGCTATTCACATATAACAGTTTATTAAAAAAAAAAGTTGAAAAAATCAAAACCTGAAAGAGCTCAAATCACAGAAAATATCGTGTAGGCGTTGTTCTAATCTAACTATTTTTATTTGTACGCTGCATGCACGAAACCACCAAACCAAATAATTGAACATGAAGTTTCAACGGCAACTGTCGCAGTAAGTGTGCATAAAATATACAGCGAGTTTCTAAAGCTTTAGCGAATTTTAGCCAACTTACGATAAATCAAGTGTTGCATCCTTTCAAAAGCAATTCAAACAGATACTTTTTTCACTTCTTCGAGACTTACCAGATCTACACAAAGTGAACACACAGAGTTGCTAAAAAAGAAAAGAAAACATCGTTTACACGTCTTGAATCAGCCCAGTCTTGTGTCTCAGAAATCCTAGATTCAACAATGTTTCGATTTTTTTCATTCAAATATTGCTGAACTTGTTCTGTATCTCCATAGCCCCACAAACCGATGGTAAATACAAAGCCGAATCCAAATACTTTTAAAAACAACGATACACATTTCTACTGGACTTTTGCAATACACGTCACTAGACTATTGACACAAAATCCTACATAACTGTTATTTTAAAAAAAAATACCCCAGGGATCGGATGATGCAAAAAAAAACACCTTTATGCTGTGGTAGATATCAGGAAAGGAGTATATTGATGTAAAGTATGATATATGCAGTTCAATGTCAATATGAAGTGTTGAATCCACACCATGATCAGACAATGTAGCTCATGGTAGGTTTTTAGCATAAATGCTGGCTCCACTGTAGTTTCACCATTGGTCTGCAGCCTCCGAGCCCCTGAAAGCAGTTAACAGAGGAGAATAAAAGAGGAAAATGAGGCAGGGGTCTGGGGCGGGGGGGGGGGGGGGGGGGGGGGGGGGGGGGAGAGGAGGGAGGGGAGAGAGGGGGGGAGAGGGGACAAAGAGAAACGACAACGATAGGGAAAGATGCAGACAGACAAAGACAAAGACAGACAGACAGACAGACAGACAGACAGACAGACAGACAGAGAGTGAGAGAGAGAGAGAGAGCGGAAGAACAGAGACAAGACAGACAGACAGGCGGATATAGGAACAGATTAAATGTTTTCAAAGAATTAAGACTGATCTAAAAATAAATAAAATAAATAAATGAATAAATGGATTTCAACTAAACTGGAAACTCTCATATCTGTAATCAATATCACTGAAAATCCAATAGCGTTGTCTAAAAAATTAGTCATTTAAAAACATAACACTTTGTAGCAAAGTTAATTTATAACTGCCTTCTCATAATAAAAAATCAACCTTTTATCTGAAGTGTAAGTCATTTGGCTTCTTTGCCTTTAAAGATGAAATTTATGATCATTCCTTTAACACACTCTCACAATTTATATTAATTGGTTTTAAAACAAGTTGCTCTTAACAACTCATTTTCAATCAAATCTCTCCTTTTAACCACTCATTTACTTAAATTATCTCTACATGCAACACTATTTCTTCACCAACAACTTATGTATGTCAACAAAACAGCCTACTCATTTATAGACTGCATAAATGACATTGATCAAAAGTCGAGTAGAACAGCGATTTTTTCCTCACCTCTATTATGCCAGAAGCACATCTTGGGTCCTCCTCATGCAGGCACTTGCAGCATCAGTGGCAGCTTCAGACTCGACAAATTCTCCCACACAGCACTGAGGTCTGTTCCAAATGAAATGCAGGTCCTGGGAAGATCTCCACTGGCGCCCGGTTCTTTTCTCTGGATGGACATGGAACAGTGTCTGGCGATAGTCGACTTCGGTGGCACTCTCCCGGTTCACAAGGTGCCTGGTAAAACAGATTAACATCACAATATGAATGATAGGGAAATAAGCAGCAAAAAGAGGAAAATGCTGGCAGAAACATGTAGATGATTAAAATAAACATATTGGAGACTGTGCCATCAAAGAGGTCATTAAGAGCAGAAGTCAGGAGCAAAACTAGAGGTGAGAGAAGAAAAATGAGTAGGAACAGAGTAAACAAGTGAAAAATTGGCAAGTCTGAAGTAACAAACCTTTTTGTACTTTAAGGAGCAGGAAAAAAACTATGATGGAAAAACAATGGACAAGTTACTCACAAAGACAAAAACAGATTGGACAGAAAACTATCCCTTCAGAAAAAAAACGGAAAGACTGAAACGAAATTGTAAAATGTCTTACCTTCTTTTCAGAAAGCGCAGGTCCTGACGGCTGCTCTCACTTGTCAGGTCACAGGCACGTATGATCCACATGACTTTAACCACCCGGTTAGGACCCATGTATCAAAGGATAAGGAGGAGGAGGGATGTACCCCAAGGAAATTAAGAATAGAGTGACAAGAGTTACAGCCCCTAATGACCACTGTAAATGATTAAGGAATGGAGTGGCAAGAGTCCCAGGCCCACGTGACAAATGATGTAAGAATCGAGTAACGAGTCCAGCCCCTCATGACCACTGTATCAAAACCTTTGTAGATGCAGACACCAAGATCACTGGTACCAGGATTGCTCTCCTCTCAACTCCTCCTTCCCCCCTTTTTGGTTCTAGTTTTATTCGATTTCGGTTTAGCTAACAATTATTTTATTCTCTTGTGGTTTAGTTTGATCTCAGTTTTTTGTTTTAGTTTGCTACATTTTAATTTTATTTTAATTTCTAAATCTGTTCTCTCCTAACCTTTTGGGGGGAAGTGGAGTTGTTTGGTTTTAATTTTTAATTCCATCTTTTTCAGTTTAAAATTTTATCCATTTTAAGTTCAACTTTTTTTTAGTGAGGAGCATTGATGCAACCAGAAGCTTGGTGTCCAGTGATCATGTGAGGACAACTGACCAGGCAACCACGCAGAACAGACGCAGACCCTCAGGAGCAAACTTTGGCCACAGCAGAAGGAAATAAACAAAAGAAACCAGTGTCTTCTGTGAGCATGGTAGACACTGTGCAGCTTCTCTTTTGAATCTGCCTGGGAACCTGGAACTTTTAACCCAACATATTTACTTTTGAAGTTCAACAAATCTCCAAAAACATATCTCCCAAAACAATGCACAACAAATCTCTCGAAAAACTATGAAGTACAAGTACAACACATCTCCATTTCCACATTTCCTGTATCCTCCATTGTTAATCTTTTGATAACAAGGGCCCAACAAGGTAAAGTCATCATGTTTCACACTGTACAACACTGATGGGAAGGATCTGTCAAACAAAAGCAAACGTGTTATAGATATGACATTGTCTAATAACAGGGAAAGTGTGTGCGCACATTATAGAGGAATGTGTCTCACAGAGAGAGGCAGTGACAGGGACAGACAGACAGACAGAGATAGGGAGAGAGGAAGAAAAAGAGAGGAGGAAGGGGGGAGGGAGGGGGAGGAGGGAGATTAAGTGAGGGCGGAGGAGAGAGAGAATGAAAGACAGATAGAGACACACAGACACACATACAGACAGACAGACAGACAGACAGACAGAAGTAAGAGAGAGAGGGGGGGGGGAGATCAAATCAAATCAAATCAAAATTTTATTTCCAGATGGTACATTGAGTAAGCAATAAATTTGCTTTTTTTCATCAAGCCATTTATCTAAAGAGAGACAATGACAATGACAATGACAATGACAAATAATTTTATTGTTCAGACTCGGAGTGTCCATAAACAAGGGGGGAATGGGTAGATCATGCAAACAACTGCAGCAATTCATCAAGTTCACAATATCATGTCAGATAACTAGTTTCTTAAGAAAAAAGAAAAAAAGAAACAGCAAAAAGAAACAAGAAAACAAACAAACAACAGACAGACGCAGACACACAGACATAGACTGATAGAGACAAACACAGACAGACAGGTCTTTGGCCGTTGCATAATTAGCACAACTTTCATGTCATACACAGAAACGCCTAATTGGAGGGTGTCTTACCTATTCTGTGGATTGAGATTTCCTGTTTTTAAAGGCATAGAATATAAACTTTGCCAGATTTATAACTTTTTCAGGTTCCTGTGACTCTAATAAAGATAACTTCTGGTTTCTGAAATATTCTAAATTAACCTTACTTAGATAAGTTTTGCGTAATTCAGTGTATGCTGGGCAGTAGAAAAGGAAGTGAATTTCATCTTCAGGTGCACGATTACAATTTGGACAAGCTAGGGAACAATTATCTGGCGTATATCTAAATTTATTGCTTTTTAATTCTGTTACTCCCAATCTGAATCGTATAAGCATTGTACGTATATACCGGGAAGTGATTACGTCCATGTACTTTTCGGGTTCTAGTAGGCTTTTGAATGAACTATAGAGATTAAAACGTGGTCTACTGGTTATTTTTTCAGACCATTGCTGTATGAAGCAATCGATCATTCTTTGCTTGAATTCCCGTAAAAAAGCTTTATGATTTCCGACTCCTTGAAAAAGCCATGCATAGCCAAAGCCAGAGGAGCAGAGAAGATTTCTGATGTGTGTTACCCAAGTTATATGACCTTTTTCATCTAGCAATTTTAACATAAGGTAAGCCATGTTAGCATATCTCTGACTTGGTAAGGAACACAAACGTAACCAGTAAGAAACGCCTCTGACAGCTGACAAAACGAGGAGAGGATAACGGCCTAATTCTCCATATACCATATAGTTTGGTGTATGCAGACTAACATTTAAAAAGCGTTTACATGCAAAGAGATGGACTTTTTCAATCTGATTAAACTCCTGGACACCCCATACCTCAGCTGCATACAGTAGTATCGGAGCAACCCGTGCATCAAACAGTTTAAAGAATATCTTGGGGGAAAAGCAATCCAGTTTACGTAATGTTCTGCATATTTCCATCACACATTTTTTAGCTTTTGTCGTCAAGCTTTCAGTGGCAACATTCAAACTGAGGCGTGTTGTGAAAGTAAGACCTAGGTATTTATATGAATTAACAACTTCTAACTTTTGTTGTCCAAAATGCCAGTGTTCATATTTTGATAAGTGTCCACCATTTCGAAATACAATAATTTTAGTTTTTTCAAGATTTACTTTTAACCCAAATTTATCAGAAATATTATGTAAATTGTTAAGTTGATTTTGCAAGCCTACAGGAGAGTAAGAGAAAAGTAATAGATCATCTGCAAACATTAGGAGGAACAATTCTGTGGCAGTTTGACCGAGCTGAATTCCATGGTTTCCATTGCTTATGATATATGTTGCAAGATCATTTATCAAAAGGGAAAATAAAGTAGGGGAAGCAAGACAACCCTGTTTGAGGCCCTGGAAGCATTCAAAGTAATCAGAATATCCTGCGGATGAACGAATGCAACACAATACTGATGAGTACATAGCTTGTAGGGCCTTTAACATTTTACCATTTACACCTACCTTTATTAAGATTTTCCACAAGACATTTCGGTTAACTGTGTCGAAGGCTTTTTGAAAATCCACAAAAGCTACATATATTTTTTTCTTTTGAAGTAGATATTTTTGCACAATAGCATATAAAGTGAAAATATGGTCAGTAGTTCTATAGTCTTTCCGAAACCCTGCTTGGGATTCTAAAATTTTATTACTGCTTTCAGCCCATTGTGTTAATCGGGAGTTAAGAATATGAGTATATAATTTACTAACACAACTTAGCAAGGTGATACCACGATAGTTTCCTGGATTTTCTGCGTCTCCTTTTTTAAAGAGAGGGACAATTATAGCTTTACACCATTCTTTGGGATAAAGTCCACTGGTAAACAAAGTGTTAAACAGTTTTGTAAGGAAAGGAACAATAACTTCTGTTGATTTAAGGACTTCATTTATTATATTATCTGGGCCAGCAGCTTTTCTTGGTTTTGCATGCCTTATTGCATTCTTAACTTCTGTTTCACTTATTTCCTTGTTGATATTGTCAGTGTTATCTTCAATATTGTTAAAGTCAGGCATTTCATCAAATACTGCATTAGAAGTGACATCACTCCAAGTATCAGAGTTACTCTCATTCAATAATGAATTGAAATGGTTGAACCATGTTTCTTTAGATATGTTGTTTACCACATTATTTTTATGTTTATAAACCTTCATTTCTTTCCAGAAATCCTGTGAGTTGTGAGCAGATTGAAGAATTTTGTTTACCTTCTCTTTCTTAAATAACCTCTCTTTTTGTCTTATCAGTGATTTGTATGAATTTCTTTCTAAAGTATAGAGTGCTCGATTTGCATCTGTTCTTTTACGATTATACTTTCTGAGGGCTTGGAATACTTTCTTTTTTGACTCTTTGCATTCTTTATCATACCAGCAACTGTTAGTATTTTTGACACGTTTAGGTTTACCAAATTCTTTCTTCATACAAGATGCTGACTCTAGGATAGCCTGTGAAAAGGTCTCCAGAGCATCGTCACATGAGTAGTCTATCTGTGAGATTGCTAAAGAAATTTTGTTTTTGAAAGCTATGCTCTCTAATCTTTCTATTAGTTGGTCATGTATTTTGGGGTCCCATGTGTATTTAGTAACTGGAACATACTCTTCATTATTTGTTACAACATCACAGTTAGTACATACAGTTAAGGTTAGTTTCAAGGGCATGTGGTCAGATTCTATTCGCTCCTGTATTTCAAGTTTAGAACAAAGATGTAGAATGTCTTGTGAGCTCAAGAAGTAATCATTAGTGCTGCTTCCTGCTGATGATATAAATGTAAACTTTTCAGACAAATCAGGTGTACATAAACCATTTAAAATAAGTAATTCTAAGCATGTGCACATTGACAACAGTATCTTTCCGAAGTCATTCACAGTCTTATCTTCTGAGTGTCTGCATGATATCAGTTCATCCCAGTTATGCTTTGTCATGTCTTCAGGGTCAAGGTTGAACATTTCTGAATTAGGTTGAAGATTTCCTGTTCTGGCGTTTAAGTCACCACAAACAAGGAAATTGTTAGCATTGTGTTCAAGAACAACATTAACTATACATTCTTCAATGGCATGTATGTGGCAATTTGTCTGTGCAGATTCATAAAAAGGAGAAGTAGCAGGAGGACAATAGCATTGAAAAAGAAAGACATCAGAATCAACACCAAAAAGATTCTTAGAAAATTTGACACAAACTACATTCTCACAGTCTGTTTCTACTTCACTAGCAAATTCAGCAAACTGTTTTTTAACTAAAACTAAAACCCCACCGCTGCATCTTCCACGGTGGGAGAGCTTCACAGCTGGAGAAGAAAAGCACATATAATCTGGAAAACTGTGTAAAGTTGTTATTTTTTCATGACAAAAAGTTTCTGAAAAGCAAACTATATCAAAATTACTTACAAAATTAATAAAGTCATAATCTGAAAGTTTTCCAAATAGCCCCCCAATGTTCCATGAAAGAATAGATAAAGCCTTTTCCTCAATTGGGGTACATGTATCCTTTTCTGTTTCCAGTTCACTTGAAAGAGTCCTTGTGGCCAGACCTTCATGTCACATCACTTCATCTGTAGGTAGGTCAGGTTCAGTGTACTCGGCTTCTGGAGTGCTTGGGGGACGAGGTCTCTTTGAGGGGTTGGTAGTCCTGGTTTTGCTGGGAGTCGTCATTGCGGGCCACTCCCTGGTGTTGAGCAGAGCAGAGGCACCAGTGGGTACCACCTCTGAGGAGTGGGAGGCGTCACGCTGGGGATCCCGTCTCTTGCTGTTGATGTTGTTGCCTTTCTTGGCCCCATCAGAAGGACGCCAAGTTCTGCTTTGATTTTCTTGGGTTCTCAGAGGGCCTGTGACAACCAGCTTTCCAGCTTTGTAATAGGCGTGTAGGCCCCTGTCCCTGTGCTCCTTCAGGACTGCTCTCTGGCGTGTGGTCAGGTCACCAGCTACTTTGATGCCTTTCTTCTTCAGGGCTTCCCTTCCGGAGTTAATGATGGCCATCTTGTCCTTCCAGCGTGCCATTTTGACGATCATGGGGCGTGGGTTTGACAGTGACGCATTTGTGCGTGGTCCAAGACGGTGAGCACGATCGATGTCATCCAGGGACCATGTTTTGTCTGGAACTGTTTCTTGCAAGATGTTGATAACTTTGTCGGTGCAAGACTCGTATGTCTCACCTGGGGACTCTGGGATGCCGAAGAATCTGACATTGTCTCGACGCGAGAAAGCCTCTAACTTGTCGATTTCCTCGTTCATTTTTCTTTTCACCTCAGCACATTCCTCCTCGAGATCGTCCACTGCTATCTGAAGCTCTTCATGTTTGTCCCTCACCTCTTCACACATAGCTTCAATGTTCATTGTTCGTTGCTTGAGTGCTGCAACATCACACGAAAGGTTCTGGAGGGCAGTCTTGAGGATTGACATATCTGTAGAGATGCCTATGAATTTATCATGAAAGATGGCAGTTTGATTGTCGATAATTCGCTGCACGTCTTGCAGTGTAACCGGTGTTGCTAGAGGAGGGCATGAAGGAGAATCTTCCTCCCTGCCTACTGCAGCACTGCTGGCCATATTCAGTGTTGGCTGTTCACTTGAGTACTATAGGCAGTACAGGTGTGTATCAGTTGTTTTCCTTCTCTTCACAGCAGTAAGTCGTAATAAACGGTCAATATTCAAACAAGTACTAATATAACCAACAAAAAAATTATACGGTTGTAATCAGATGGTCTTACTCTATTACCTAAGACAGATTTTAACTCGTTATTGAGCAATTTAATCAAGTTAATTAAGAAAATTAACAAATTTTTCACGAGCTCTGAGTGTGTGTGTGTGTGTGTGTGTGTGTGTATGTGTGTGTGTGTATGTGTGTGTGTGTGTGTGTATGTGTGTGTATGTGTGTGTGTGTGTGTGTGCGTGTCTGTGTCTGTGTCTGTGTCTGTCTCTGTCTCTGTGTCTCTGTGTTTCTCTGTGTGTGAGAGTGAGAGAGACGTGAGTGCATTCAGTTTTGCTTGTTTTTTCTTTCTTTTTTGCTTGTTTCTTTTCTTATATGTATATTTTATTTTCAACGTTGCCCTAATCATGTTAGTTAAAAGATATTAATGAAATTATTTTTCCTAGATATAAGACTTGGAGAAAAAAGCATATCAATGCTTATTTGATATACCATCTGAAAAAAAATTGACTTGACTTGACACACACACATACCACCACTGCCACCACCATCACCACAACCACCATCCTGTTCGCCTAATATCACTTAAAGGGAATTGGCGTTAAATTAAAGGACGAACACACACACACACACACACACACACACGCGCGCACGCGCGCACGTACGTACGTACGTACGCACGCACGCACACACATACACGCACGCACGCACGCACACACACACACGCACATTTGCATGCACAAAAAATAGAAACCCAAAATTTTGAACGTTTCATAAATGAAACTGGATTACCCTGATGTAAGCTTTCGTGTTATTTGATTCTTTATTTGGTTCTCCTATCCTCAGAAAACGTCATTTAATCATTACGCACGCAGAACAACTTGAGCACACGTTAAATCCTGTTCCGCTTTTCGTAAGAGAAGGGACTTTGTGTGCCAGTGGGAACAGATGACAAAATTTACAACACTCCATACACACAGGGACTGGATGAAAAAAAAACACAACAACACACGAATGCTTATTCCATTATCCTCGAAATAAAAGAATAAATAAATAAAAAGTAAATACTATTCCATCTCTGCCCCCTGCCCCCCACTCCCTCCCTCCACTCCTTCTCCCCCCCCCCCCTTTCCCCGACTGTCTCGAAAATGCATTAGTGAAAATGATGACTGTGTCTATGTGACCAACAGTTCAGTGCCGATGAATAGAGATGTCTGAAGACCTTGTGTTGCAGCATTACAGGGTTCCTGTTACCTCCAGGATGCTGTGTGTGTGTGTGTGTGTGTGTGTGTGTGTGTGTGTGTGTGTGTGTGTGTGTGTGTGTGTGTGTGTGTGCGCGTGTATGCGTGTGTGTGGTGTGTGTGTGTGTGTGTGTCTGTGTATGTCTGTGTGTGTGTGCGTGTGTGAGTGCGTGAGTGTGTGCGTGCGTGTATGTGTGTATTTGTGTGTGTGCGTGCGTGTCTATCTGTCTGTGTTTTATCCTTGTTTGTTTTATTCTTTTATTTCAAGGATAATGGAATCAGTGTGTGTGTGTGTGTGTGTGTGTGTGTGTGTGTGTGTGTGTGTGTGTGTGTGTGTGTGTGTGTGGTGTGTCTAGGGGGGGTGTAGATGTGTGTGGTGTGTGTGTTAATGTCTCTGTGTGTGTTTATCTGTGGCTGCGTCTGTTTGTGTGAGTGTGTGTGTCTGTGTGTGTGTGGGGGTGGGTGGGTGTGTCTGGGTGTGTGCGTATGTCTGTGTGTGTCTGTGTCTCTGTGTGTGTATGGTTGTGTGTGTCTGTATGTACGTGCGCGCTCACAAACAAACAGGGAAACTCACATAAACAGACGACAATGGAATAAAATGTATGGACGGACATATACACTCACACACACATACTCACATGCGCACACACACAGCCACATACATACACATACACACAAACACACACATACATACATACATAAATACTTACATATACTAGATAGATAGATAGATAGATAGATAGATAGATAGATAGATAGATAGATAGATAGATAGATAGATAGATAGATAGATAGATAGAGAGATAGAGAGAGAGAGATAGAGAGATAGATAGATAGATAGATAGATAGATAGATAGATAGATAGATAGATAGATAGATAGATAGATAGATAGATAGATAGATAGATAGATAAGATGAATGGACGGACGGACGGACGGACGGGCGAACGGACGGGTGGGCGGGCGGGCGGACGGACGGACGGACGGACCGACAGACAGACAGACAGACAGACAGACAGACAGACAGACAGATAGATAGATAGATAGATAGATAGATAGATAGATAGATAGATAGATAGATAGATAGATAGATAGATAGATAGATAGATAGATAGATAGATAGATAGATAGATAGATAGATAGATAGATGCATAAATGCATGCATGCATACACACATTCACACATACATACATACATACATACATACATACATACATACATACATACATACATACATACATACATACATACATACATACATACATACACACACACACAAACAAATATATATACATACATACAAACAGACACTCATACAGACAAACAGATACACAGTCAGTAACAGAAGAACACAAGATTATTTCCAAGGTTCTGCACACACAAAGGATATTGGCCAGATACACTGTCCCAAGCTTTTGTCTTGTGTCAAGTTCCCATAGATATTTCCCCGAAGATGTTTGTTCCATGCATCCCGGATTTCTGCCATCCCGATAACTGAAGAGAAAGATTATTGTTGTACTGTCTGCGATCCGAGGCAGGAGTAAAGGAGCAGTATGTTTTAGCACCTTGAGCCTATGATTAGCTCTAACTGAAATGTGTGTATGGTTGCGTAAGTTTTTGGGTGTAAGACACTGATTCAAGCAAACACACAAACACACACAACCACATATACACAGACGCACGCGCGCACACACATACACATATACACACATACCACACATAAACACAAACACGTGCGCACACACACACAAACACACACACTCACTCACACATACACACACGTGCGCACTCGCGCTTGCGCACACACAAACACTAACACGTAAATTCACACACACGCGCCGCACCCAGAGTGAGTGTTCTGTAGGCTC
>CM060326.1:63099792-63102292 GCA_030674155.1 Stramonita haemastoma | reverse complement strand
GCATACCATAAACTGTTTATTGCATGTTATATCTCTGAATGTGTGTGTACTTTATTCATGTTGTTTTTTTAATAAAAACCTATTTAAACCTTTATTTTTAAAAACATGAATAATATACACATATACTGACAGCTATAACAAGCAAGTAGTTTTAGATCTATCTAAATCAGGGGGGGAGGTGGGATAGCTCAGTTGTCAGATCGCTCGCTTTCCCCAAGTTAAGCTGCGTGGAGCGTGGTTACCAGTTGGATGGGTGACCGTTTGTGCGCCTTGACTTCAATACAGTCCCCCCAGTTCACCCAGCTGCAAATGGATACCTGCCCTCTTTAGGGACAGGGAAGGTAAGCAGCAAGGGAGAGGAGATGGGCGCCATGCTGGCCCTAGAGAAGCTGAGGTTCTGACGCCTCGCTCCCCTACGACCGCCTAGGTTATGGGAGACCTTTATCTTACCTTTACCTATATTAAACCTCAAGAAATTAGTCGTTATTTGAAAGGAAAGTCTTTCAAATGAATCAGTAAACTGACTTCCTGTGTACGAGACACACATAACATCTTGGAGCACGCGTTCAAACTCCGTTCATCATTCTCCCAAGAGAAGGCAGTCATGCCCGTGTCTCCAGATGGCACAAACATACCCAGTATGCTGTTTGTTTGTCCGTCATGGTCGACGATGACCTCCAAAACAGCAGAGGAGGCGGACACTGTCTCGGAAACTGGGCAGAAATTTTACTATAGTGAAGATGCCTTGCCCACAGTACATACCCACTCTCTTGGCCATGTGGGCATAAGGACAGTCAGTGTCGGAGATGTTCTCCGTAGGCCAGCTATCCCCCCGGGCTGCAGCACATAAGGTATGTGCAAATCAAGCCTCGTGAAGCTGTGCGTTCGAATCTCAGCAGGGGCATCTGGTGAACTGATGGGGGAGGGGGGATAAGACGGAGGTTACATTCTTACGGGTCGGTTTTTAAAACGCAGACCTGCCAATACCTCAATTTCTTGCCTGCGGGAGAAGTCAAACTCGGTCAAACTTTTATTTCCAGATGACACATTGAATAAGCAATGCAATTGCTTTTGTATTCTTCATCAAGCCTTCAATCTATTTTTTGGTAAATCATAGTTATGCATATAGAAGAAGATTGATAGTATGCTCGTTAAAAATCCCGGTCATTCATATCAGTGGCCTGTGGGTTGTGGAGACAGACAAACCTAATCAGGGTACATTCAGTACTAGGCAAGGAAGGGTTTCACTTTTTCTTCTTCTAATGAAGATGTGAAAACCAGAATAAAGAATACCAGACCATATGAAGAGCTCCTAACTTCAGTGTAAAAACGCAAGCTTAAGTAGTGCGGGCACGTTACACGAACATCTAGACTGGCCAAGACTGTCTAACAGAGATAGTACAAGGAGGGAGACTAAGAGGCAGACAGAGGAAACGATGGGAAGACAACATCAGAGTGGACATCAGAGAGTTGGAGCGATCTGCTACGGAGGGCGGAGGACCGTGGAGAGTGGAGGAGGCTGGTTGCAAAAGCTTCTGTGGTGCTTCCACGGTCCGCGGGACTATGGGACAGGTGAAGGTGAAGGAAGGGGCTCTGTCAGGTTTAACTAGAAAAGAAACAAGAAAAAACTCTGTACCCTACCTCCCGCGTCTCCAAGGGGATCTAAGAGAGAAGGGAGAGAACTCCTACTGGAGTTATGTGAGAAGGGAGAGAACTCCTGTTCGAGTTATGTGAGAAGGGAAAGAACTCCTATTGGAGTTAAATAAGAAGGAAGAGAACTCCTACTGGAGTTAAATAAAAAGGGAGAGAAATCATTTTGTCATTTTTCAGAAGGAAAAGAGAACTCTTACTTAAGTTAAGTGAGAGGGGAGAGAACTCATACAGGAGTTAAGTGAGAAGGGACAGAACTTGTACAGTCATATCGCTCCCTATCAGACTGGTTTCTCGTAGAATCTCTGTTCATCATTCTGCTTTTCTTGTCTCTTCTTCAACCTGTACTTCCAAAGTATGCCTGTTTCCTTGCTTCAATACTGTCTGATTTATTTTGTCTTGAACGCCTAATCAGTGTTGTGTTGCTTTTTGCTTTGTTTCGTTTTCAGTGAGGGATTGGGAGAATATACGTGAAGGAGCAGGAGGATTCAATTGCTATTGAGTCGGAGACTGTAGGCTGCGTGTGTGTGTGTGTGTGTATGTATGTATCTTCAGTTTAACGTCTATTCACATTTCGTGATTTTAGACAAACAAACAAGCAAACAAACAAACAAAAAGCAAAACAAAGCAAAACAAAAACCTGAAAGAGTTCAAAATAAACTGAAAAATGTCATTTAACAATGCTGAAATAAGACACTAATCCTAACACTACAAAAACTGGATTATTGGACTTCTTTTCAACGCTAACACAATGTCCAACAGCAAAGAAGGTTCAGACAAAATCTGATCCAGAAACAAACTAGGTACAGCAGGTAAAAATGTTTTTAAATGTTCACAATTAAAAATGACA
>CM060326.1:63092292-63094792 GCA_030674155.1 Stramonita haemastoma | reverse complement strand
TCTTACGAAAAGCGGAACAGGATTTAACGTGTGCGCAAGATGTTGTGCGTGTAATCGCACACGGGTCGTCGGTTTATGTCCTCATCGGAAGGACGACTGGATGGATAAAGAAAGGATAAAAAGAGACAATAATAAGTTTGTTTCTAATCATTCAGATGGGGAAGAAACGAGAGAAGGGAGGAAACAGGTAGCACGTATTAAATAATTCCATTGTTTGTGTTTCATTTCGTGACGTCGATTTATTTGAAATGCTGTGTTATACCTTCAAGTCCTCTAACGCTTGGCAAACGTTGTCAGTTAGCCATTGGCCAAAAGAGAGCTCAAACGGTACAAAGTCTTTGAACATCATCGACAACAAAGGTATTGCAACTCAAGTAGCTTAAGGCTTGAACTTGTCTATCGTTTTAGAATGAAAACTATGCATAGAGGAGTAGTTTCTTATAGTGGCATGCATATTCCTGCACACATGCGCAAACACAAACACATAGAAACGCACATAGAAACACACACACACACACACACACACACAACACACACACACGCATACACACACACACACACACACACACACACACACACACACACACACACACACACACACACACACACACACACACACAACACACACACACACACACACACACACACACACACACACACACACACACACACCAAAAGTCCTTCGGAAGACACTATAAACCGAGGACTGTGTGCAAAACATCTTTTGCACACGTTAAATCCTGTTCGGACTGTTGAAAGAATAGGCAAATTTTGTTTTTGCCTGTGAGAACAGATGACAAAACTTTCAAAACTGCATACACACAGTTACTGGATATAAAAAAGCACATTAGTGGTTACTCCATGACTTTCGATATACAAGAATAAATATGAAATAATAATTATAAATAAGTAAACACACACACGCACGCACGCACCACGCACACACACACACACACACACACACACACACACACACAACACGCGCACACATACACACACATACACACACACATACACACACACGCACACACAACACACACACATACACACACGCGCGCGCGCGCACGCGTGCCAAAGAAAAGATGGATGAGGCTGCACTCATACCAGTACTCTCTCCCAGGCAAGAGAAGCCCTACACAGAGACACTTGCTATGGCTTCCTATACAACACTGTGATTCAACACAAAACAATGGAACACAATACACCACAATGCAAAGAGCGGTGACTTTTATAAATTCTTTATTTTATTTTTTATTTTATACAGCTTTATGTCACTATGAACATTTCCCTGCGTGAGATTCGGGCTGCTCTCTCCGGGGAGAGCGTGTCGCCACAAGTGCAGCGCCTACCCACTTTTTATATATATATATATACAGCCCCGAGCCGCCCTAGGGACTCCAACTCCCCGATTTTTCCTCAGGGATTGTGTCTAAACACAACACCTGTGTGCATGCTGGTTTTTTGTGTATTTTTGTCATCCCCTCCTACCAGCACACAATGGCCTGCTCTTACGAAAGGCGGAACAGGAATTCAACGTGTGCTCAAAATGTTCTTCGTACTTTCGCACACGGGCTTTTGTTTATAGTCTCATCCAATTGACTTTGACATTCGTTCGATTTTTTTTTCGTCAAACTGGGAAGAAAGAGCGAGGCTGGGAATCGAACCCAGAGCCTGACGGCTTACTTGTTGGCAGGCGAAAGTCTTAACCATCCTGCAACCTTCCTTCCTACAATACAATACAAAGCACCACAACACAATAATATACACTATAAAACTCAATCCAACACAACACAACACAACACAACCAACACAACCAACACAACACAACGACACACTGTCTACCACAATCTGTAGGTGTCAATCACGCCTCCTTTCCACGGAACAAGGAGAAAACTGACCCATCAGTGCAATGTCCGGCACTGTCACTGGCCATGATGGGATTGTCCGGCAGACAATGGCTCTCTGGGTGACCAGGCAACCTAATTCAGCCAGTGGAGTGGTCAGGGCCCAGTGGTCAGGCCCCTGATACAAGGCACGGGGAACAGCTAATAAGATCAGAACCGTCTGATGACTATGTGCCCGCGTCTGAGTTATTAGCAGTAGAGTTCTGGGAATGGTCCAGTCCAGTCCAGTCCAGTCCACAGACTGATTTTATCAAGTGAAAGAATGGTCAGTGAGATTTGAGGAATTGGGGGTGGGATGGTGGGTGGGGAGGGTGGGCGGGGGGTGTGGGGGAGATAGGGGTGTGGGGAGTGGGGTGGGTAGGAAAAAGGAGGACTTCATGATTGTTTCGTTATTTTCTCTTTTTTTTTTATTATCTACGTGTTGTTTTGGTGTCTTATTTTGTGTTGTTTGTTTTTGTTTTAGAGGTTTGGTTTAAGTGTGTGTGTGTATGTGTGTGTGTGTGTTTGTGTTTTGTGTGTGTGTGGTGTGTGTGTGTGTGTGTGTGTGTGCGTGTGTGTGTGTGTGTGTGGGGTGTTTAGAATGGGGTGATTTGGCT
>CM060326.1:63079792-63087292 GCA_030674155.1 Stramonita haemastoma | reverse complement strand
AAGAAAGAAAGAAAGAAAGAAAGAAAGAAAGAAAGAAAGAAAGAAAGAAAGAAAGAAAGAAAAGAAAGAAAGAAGAAAAGACCGACAGAAAGACAAACAGACAGAGGGAGTACATTTTGTTTGTATTTTTCGATTTCGATTTTAAATTGCCTTCATTTCTGTGAAAAGTATGATGCACCCTTTCTCATTCTCTGTTCTAAATCTGAAGATGAGATTTTTGTTTTCATTCCTCGACTGGAGCTCCGAGGTTCGCCAATGTTGAGATTTATCTTTTATCTATGCCACCGTTTATGCCCAGCATGAAGACCACATTAGAGGATTAGATTATTTTTGTCGTTGATACCATGGTGTTTTCTTTCCTTATCGTTGAACGTTTGTTTTCCATCAGAAAATAACAAGAAATGATCGGTGATAGTTCAGTATGCGGTGTTCTAGTAGTTGCTATGCAATCTTTGGTCTCCTACTAAAAGTTGAAAGAATTCAGGTAAACTGCGGCGCCTAGGTGCTAACAATTGAGACATCAGACTGTGCAATTTCGCCCCACCCCACTCTCTAAAAAAACTAAGCAAACAAAAACAAAATGTCTGTATTTTGGTGAATGTTTTTTCGCTTATATGACAGACGACAACAGATGCTGTTTGATCGTTCCAGGATGAAGGATGAAGAAGAAGTAGAGCTAACGTATTCTTTGTATTTTGGGGCTAATGGAATGAATACTCATTTGCTTTTTTTACCTTCAGTCCCTGTGCATGCAGCTCTGTAGACTTTGTCATCTATTTCATCTGGCAGAAATAGCTCTAATCTTCCAAAAGGCGGAACAGGTTGTAACGTGCACACAAGACGTTCTTGGCGCGTCAGCACTCGGAACCTCTGTTTATAGTCTGCTTTTCATTCTTGAAATTCTTGGAACAACCCTGCACCATACTGCATTTAAGAGTCATTGTGCTATGTGTGTACATTTAGGTATGTGGAGGAATCTGTACATCATTTTGATGCGTATCTTTATGTAACCAAGTCAGATTTCTTACAATTTCTTGCAGTTTTCTTAAACAGAGCTTGCACCATATCGAAAGCTAAGAGTGATTGTTTTTGTGTGTGTGTGTGGTGTGTGTGTGTGTGTGTGTGTGTGTGTGTGTGGTGCGCGCGGCGTGTGTGCGTGTGTGTGGGTGTGTGTGTGTGTGTGTGTGTGTGTGTGTGTTGTGTGTGTGGTGTGTGTGTGTGTGTGTGTGGTGTGTGTGTGTGTGTGTGTGTGTGGTGTGTGTGTGTGTGTGTTGTTTTCAGGTGTGTGAGGGTATCTGTACATGTTTTTGATATGTATCTTTATGTAACCTGCCAAGTTTTTTATATTATTTTTTTTCATTTCTTGTCATTTCTGAAACAGGAGTTACACCATAATTATAAAAGTGTGACAACCCTTGATCTCCCCCTATTCTTTAGGACTGACAACGGATAGGAGCACTGTGAGGGATTCTTTTTTCGTTCCTCGGTTAGAGCTCCGAGGTTTACCAATGGTGAGATTTCCCACCATTTTTGCCCACCGCGAAGGCAGCCGCATTTCGACTTCGGGGATGTAAGCCGGGTATGTTCGTGTTTCGCAACCCACTGAACGCTGACATGAATGACGGGATCTCTAACGTGCATGTGTGATTTGTATATACACGAAAGGAATTAAGGCACCAGCAGGTCTGCAGTTGAAGTTGACCTGGTAGATCGTAGAAATCCCTACTCTTATTTCACCACACGCCGAAGCCGGGATTCGAACCCACGACTTCACTGACCAGTAGGGTTGAAGCTGAACGGTCTTGTTCACTCGGCTATACTGTCCGCCATTGGCATGGGGGATAATCTGTTTCCTGTACATTCTTGTAGAGCAGGGAGATGGATGTTCCAAAGGACTGGGCCACTCAAGGTCACTTTGATAAATTCAAAGAAACACAACGCTGTGAACAGATCGCCTTTCTCCAATGTCATGTTTTCTCATGACAAGCTCTCTGGAGTGCTGTTCGTTTTTGCTCGTACTTTCTATTCTGTCTGTCTGCGTGTTTATCTGTCTGTTTGCCTGTCTCTTTATCTGTCTGGCTGGCTGTCTGTTCATGTGTCCGTCTGTACGTCTGATCGTCAGCCAGGCCAAGCTTACCTGACCATCTCTCTCTCTGTCTCTCTCTGTCTCTCTCTGTCTCTGTCTCTCTCTATGTGTGTGTCTCTCTCTCTGTCTCTCTCTGTGTGTCTCTGTCTCTATCTCTATCTCTCTTTGTCTCTGTCTCTCTCTGTCTCTGTCTCTCTCTCTGTCTCTCTCTGTCTCTCTCTGTCTCTCTCTCTCTCTCTGTCTCTGTGTGTCTGTGTGTCTCTGTGTGTCTCTTTCTGTCTCTGTGTCTGTGTGTGTGTGTGTGTGTGTGTGTGTGTGTGTGTGTGTGTGTGTGTCTCTTCTCTCTCTGTGTCTCTCTGTGTCTCTCTGTGTCTCTGTGTTGTGTGTGTGTGTGTGTGTGTGTGTGTCTCTCTCTCTCTCTCTCTCTCCTCTCTCTCTCTCTCTCTCTCTCTCTCTCTCTCTCTCTCTCTCTCTCTCTCTCTCTCTCTCTCTCTCTCTCTCTCTCTCTCTCTCTCTCTCTCTTCTCTCTCTCTCTCTCTCTCTCTCTCTCTCTCTCTCTCTCTCTCTCTCTCTCTCCTCTCTCTCTCTCTCTCTCTCTCTCTCTCTCTCTCTCTCTCTCTTCTGATTGCCTCATATACTGTGACGCTATATTTAATTACTCCCATGCCGCTCATGTCGATGTCTTTACCTCAGCCAAGCTACGCCAAGATCTATCATCATGTTGCATTGTCACAGTCACACGTCCAAGGTCAGTCAACATGTTGCATTGTCACAGTCACACGTCCAAGGTTGGTCAACTGGCGTCCTCACACGTCCACGGACAGCGCAGCAGTGCTAGGTTGCAGTGGGGTCACCAGCCAGAGGGGCCCTGCACTGTTGCTGGGTTACTTTGGCACTGTTCAGCGGTGCGTGTTCTGAGCTAATGCACGCAGCACCCCACCTAATCAGTTCCTTACTGAGTACAATAATGAACTAGTCGCGGAGCCGGACTGAGTGAGACACCCATCCATGGTGGTCACCATCACAACGATCTTCAATAACCTCCTGCTGGGAAACTCCAGCCCTAAAGGCTGTGACTCTGGCCTCACCACGGCGGGGGGGGGGGGGGGGGAGGGATGGAAGAGAGAGGTGTACAGGGAAACCAGAGCTGAGGCCACTAAGAGACCAGAACAACTACGGTCAGAAATGACAGACAATTCTTTTTTTAATCGTTGATGGTCGATATGATGAGGATGATGTACTGATGCTGCTGTGGAAGTGCATGTGCTTCGAGATAATGTAACAGGGCTGTACTCTGCGCCGACTATCATATTATATTCAATTATATATCTTAACATTATCTGAGCGTAAGAGATATACACACCTGCAGTGTTGGTCAGGCAGTTTGGCCAACACTCTCAAAAATTGCGTTCATAATATGGCTGAAACACTACAGTGTGGTCCCAGTTCTCCCAATGAGCCGACAGCACACTCACTCTCTAAGTAACAACTAGCTGGAGTCCGGAAAAAAAGCCTATGACTCTTTGGGGATTCGAACCAGCAACCTTGCAGCCAGTCACCGCATGCGTTAGTTAGCCACTGTGTCGTGGCAGTTGTTTTCTCTGAGGTCTTTGTTACACCAAGCAACCCTTGATGTCTCTGGTGTTTGGGGCATGATTTCAAATCCGCTAATCGAAGCTAAGATATTGCTTTCCTTGTAAACGATGCTAATTACAGCTAAGGAGATTTTCAAACACCAGCAAAGGCTTTGCTTTCAAACGACCTTGATTACACAGAAAAAAACATGTCTGAGCCTCTTTAAAATTGTGTTGGCACAGAGACAGACAGAGAAAAAGAGAAAGAGACATACAGACAGACAGACAGAGACAGAGAGACAGACAGACAGACAGTGAGATAGAGAATGAATGAATGAATAAATAAATTACATAAATGATGAATAAATTATTTTTGTATTTCATGATTTGGGTTTTACAGGTAACCATTTGCACACTTTTTTTCATCAGGCCCTTGCCCTGATTATAAATTATTTAAAAAACAAGAATGAAAACACACACACACGCGCGCGCGCGCACACACACACACACGCAAACATCCAACTACTACAACATCTACAACAAAATTTCAACCTGTGATTTAATGCATTTATTCAACAAACACAAAATCACCAACAGACCTAAAAAAATGATTAAGAGAGAGAGACAGACAGACAAAGACAGAGAGAGACAGAGAGAGAGACAGACAGACAGACAAAGACAAAGACAGACAGGTAGGCAGACAAACGTACATACAGAAAGACAGAGACAGACGGGTAGGCAGACAAACACACAGACAGACAGGCAAACAGGCAGACAGACAGACAGACCGACAGGCAGAATGACAGACAGACAGGCAGAATGACAGACAAACAGACAGATAGGCAAACAGGCAGGAAGACAAACAGACAGACAGACAAACACGCAGACAGGCAGGCAGAACGACAAACAGACAGACAGGCAGAAAGAAAGACAGACAGACGAACAGACAGATAAGCAGACAGACAGACAGACAGGCAGACAAACAGACAGACAGACAGACAGATAAATTGAAATGGACGTGAGGAGATGGCGACAGGGGAGGGAGGGAGGGAGGAGACAGGAGAGGTGTCAAGGTTTTGTCTGTGGTTTAAAAAAATAATAAAGACTGAAAAACCCCAGCTAATCTTTTCAATCCTTCGGCTTTCGTGGGGAATATCTCATTTCCAGTTGGGTCCTTGTTTCGAAACACTAAGAAAGATTCAGGTGATCCCTGTTGACAGCTTAGTGTCTGTGCTATGGTGATCATCGTCGTCATCATCATCATCCATCATCATCATCATCGTCCTTCTCATTAGCATCAGCGTCATTACTACCAACATCATCGTCGTCGTAGTCATCATCACCAACCACCACCACCACCACCACCATCATTATCATTATCATCATCGTCATCGTCGTCGTCGTCGTCGTCGTCATCATTATCGTTATCGTCATCGTCATCGTCATCATCATCATCATCATCATCATCATCATCATCATCATCATCATCACATCATCATCTTCTTCTTCTTCTCTTCTTCTTCTTCTTCTTCTTCTTCTTCTTCTTCTTCTTCTTCTTCTTCTTCTTCTTCTTCTTCTTCTTCTTCTTCTCTTCTTCTTCTGCTTCTTCTGCTTCTTCTGCTTCTGCTTCTTTGCATTCTTCGCATTCATCGCACTATTTGCATTCTTCTTCTTTGCCTTTTCCTTCTTCACATTCTTCGCTTTATTCTTCTTCGCATTTTTTGCATTCTTCTTCTTTGCATTCTTCGCCTTCTCCTCCTTCGCAACCTTCGCATCCACCTTCTTTGCATTCTTCCTCTTCGAATTCTTTACACTTTTGCATTCTTCTTTTTCGCTTTTTTTCGCATTCTTCGTATTTTTATTCTTTGCATTGTTGTTCTTCTTCACATTCTTTACATTCTTTGCAGTCTTCTTCTTTGCTTTCTTCCCATTCTTCGTGTTTTTATTCTTTGCATTCTTGTTCTTCTTCGCATTCTTTACATTCTTTTGCATTCTTCGCATTCTTCCACTTTGATATTTTTTTTCCACAAAAGTTCAAGATTAAACCACGCTGACTCGCAACAAGCAAACAGACACGCAGACATACAGAGACAAAAAGACAAAAGATAGAAGGTCGTGGTGGTTGTGGTGAGAGGGTGTGTGTGTGTTTTTTTTTAACCAGAAATCTGTGTATCAAAGATATCAGAGGTAGTGGATGAACTTTACAGTGACAAGAAGTGTCCCCTTCGTGTGCTTCTGTGTGTGAGGAAAGCTTTGATTACACTCTTATCTTTTAATTAACGGCTCTCGTCCTAATTTAGCTCCTTTCCTGTGTTGGGTTTCTTTTTTCCCTCACACTGATCCTGATGATGTTTCCTCCATCAAGCTGTTGTCCAATAGATTTCCCTGGAGGCTCATCGACTTTGGCCTGTAATGGCTTCTTTCTTCCTGTCTTTCTTGTTATACTTCTTCCTTTCTCATGATTTTTTTTTTGGGGGGAGGAGGTACTAGGGGTAGGGGGTGGGGTGGGGGTGGAGGGTGGTTATGTCATAGTGAAGTTTAGTGTTGGTTGGGTGTTTTAAGGGTGGTTTTTTGTTATTGTTGTTAATGTTTTCTTTTTGTGTGTGTGCGTGCGTGTGTGCGTGTCAATTCAATCATTTTTTTAGTTACAGAGTACTTTTTTTTTTTTTTTTTTTTTTTTTGCTGCTTCTTCTGTATGCTCCCTAGCGTCCACGCGCCATTCATTCCGCCACAGCCATACCAATTCGTTTGTTCCCCGGTCGAGTCACAGAGCATCAATATTAGCCGCGGCCCCACCAGGTCCTGCACTTTGCGATCACTTTGTTTCATGTGCGTTCTGAGCTAACATAGCAGACACACCACTAAGCCCCTACTAACGACAGTATAGTCAGTCGCGAGCCAACTGAGTGAGTCACCCACCCAAGTGCGACCACCACAACTCCTCAACGAGCTCCAGAACCCAACCAAAGGCTTTGACACAATTTACCACAGCACAGAACGTGGGAAACCAATCTGAGTCACATGAACCAAGCAACGAGGCACGAATCAGAGCAATTTATTATTGCATGATGACATGATGATGAGATATGTAATGATGCGCTGTGAGTGCATCGCTTTGGACTACTGACAGTGTTCTCTACGCTTACGTCATATATATCCGGCGTCACAGCGGATACAGACACTGCAGTTTGTCAGTATTGAGCAACTCTCAAATTCGCATCCGTAAAGTGGATGAAGCTCACTTGTGTCCAGTCTCCACTAGCCACAGCACACTCATCTGGTAGACCGCCGAGCCCGAAAAAATCCTATGACTTATGGGATTCGAACCGCGACCTTCCATCCGAATCCACGCGCAACACTGCGCATGCGGCTGGGTACAGATGGTACATTGTTAAGCTTTCATCAAGCATCTACAAAAAAAAGTATAGGAAAATGAAAAAAAAAACGCAACAATAATGACAACACAATAAACAGATACAGCCAACAAGCATACAACACTGCACTCAATACAACGATACAACTAATACTAAAACACAAGACAGCACATGCAACACTAACAATGCAATACAACCAAAAAACGCAAACAACACAACGCATACACAGCACGATGCGATGCAATGCAAAATAAAGTACGATATCATACAACTCAACACAGTTCAACACAATATGATACAATGGCAGTCCTTTTGTCAGTCTTTGGGATGAGACTATAAATCAAGGCTCCGTGTTTGAAAGCATGCAGAACATCTTGTGCACACGTTAAAAACCCGTTCTGCCTCTCCAAAGAACAAGCCATTGTGTGCCGGTAGGAGGGAGCAGATGACAGCCACGTCAAACAAC
>CM060326.1:63074792-63077292 GCA_030674155.1 Stramonita haemastoma | reverse complement strand
GTTTTGTTTTTGTAATCCATAATATTGCTTTAAAGTAAGAGAGAATGATAAAAATGTTTAGATGCACAGCATATTTTTGTTTTGGTTACTCTCTTCTCTGCTGTCTCTTCTTTATTTTAATCTACTTGATTCAGTTTATTTGTTTAGCATTAATGTTTGGGTCAGTTGATGATTATATTTTTAATACATAGATCTATCTCTTTTTTTGTCTAAAGCATGAATGTGTGAAGTTGTGGATTAAGCCTTTGTTAAATGTATACTATCTCTCTTTTTTTAGTTATAGGTTGAACTTGGTTGTTGATGAGGTGTTGTGGGGAAGGGGGTGCTATTATTGGTTGGAGTTTTTTTTTCATTTGTATCGTTTCGTTCATTGTTTTGGGTCGGGTTTTTGTTCTTTGTTTTTTGTGGGGGGTTTCGGGGGTTGTTGTTGTTGTTTTGTTTGATTGTGTTGTTGTTGTTTTTGGGGGGAGCTTTTTGTTGTTCTAATATTCCCTAATCAGGGCAAGAGCTCGATGAAGAAATGTATGTGAATATGTATTCTGTAAGCCTTGAAAAATAAGCATTCTTCTTCTTTTTTTCTCTTTCTCTCTCTCCAGAAAAAAGAAATTCATCCTCTGGAGTGTTCGATGTATCTGCATGACTTTTTTGTAGTTTAAAACAAAATGCTTTCTCAAGTCGAACGAAATGGAATAGGCACCATCAGAAAAATATTTTGGTAGAAATAGATGATGAAGTTATAATGATAAAGGTCAAGTTCGATACGGAAGAATTTTTCGTCGAGTAAGTTATTTTGTGGGTTTCTTTAGTTAACTCCCCTGAAACGGCGGTCCTTTATGAATTTTAGTAAGAACAAAGAAGGCAACAGTGTTTTTGCTAAGGGAGGCAATTCAGAGCATGGGGCGACAATCCGTTATGAAATTTAGTAGTTTTAAAGAAGGCAACGGTGTTTTTATGGTCAGGGGAGGGAATTCAAAGCGTCGCTCTTTAACGCAAAATGTACCGATGGATTTTGAAAAAAATAAGAAGAAACAAAATGGTAAATTGTATATATTGAGATTTTTTCCTAAGTTTTTTTTTAAAAATAGGTAATTGTGTTTGTTCCCGGCTCGACATATAGATTGTCGCGTCCAACATCCCAACACAAATGAAAAGAGAGTGACAGAAGGCCGTGCAAGTACACATCTCGCACACCTTGATTTAAATCTCTGCGTTAGACAGCAGGTTATATTTATAAATAATGCTAGTCACCGAAGAATCTTAGGCTGTTGTCGATGTTCTTTCAGTCTCCCAGAAAATGTTTTTTTTTTATATTCGAGGAATGAGAGAATGTGCACTTACAATGAGCTGTTCGTTTACTTACGGCTTGTTTCTTCATCTTATTAATTGTCAGACTGTTGTTGTTGTTGCTGTTATTGTTGCAGTTGTGTGATTTTTCCTTCTTGTTTTGTTAATTGTCCCTAATCAGGGCAAGGGCTGGATGAAAAAGCGTGTGCGAAGGCTTATCTGTAACCCTTAGACAATAAAGATCATTCATTTATTTCTCTCTCTCTCTCTCTCTCTCTCTCTCTCTCTCTCTCTCTCTCTCTCTCTCTCTCTCTCTCTCTCCTCTCTCTCTCTCTCTCTCTCTCTCTCTCTCTCTCTCTCTCCTCTAAGTGTAGTGTAGTGCAAAGCAGTACAGTGCAGTGCAGTGCAGTGTAGCATAGTGTAGTGTGGTGAAGTGCAATGTAGTGTAGTAAAGTGTAGTTAAGTGTAGTGTAGTTTATTGTAGAACAGTGTAGTACAGTGTAGTGAAGTCCAGTATAATATAGTGATGTGCAACGTAGTATATTGTATTATAGTGTAAGTTGTTGTTTTTTTAAAAGGACAATAGAAACTCTACTCCGCAGTTTCCCAGCTTACAATTAGCTATTCTTTCTCTCTTATTCCCCTAAAATGAAGTTGTTTCAAACCAGAGAGAGAAAGATCGCTTTGATTTCGAAAGGGTCTGTCTCAGACATGTTGTCTCCTATTTGGCCAGAATTTGGCCCGAAAATAAAAGTAGTGTTAAAAAAATCCGATAACGAAGCAGGAAGAGGACGGCAGAGCTGTCAGCCAGCTGTAGTGGAAGCTGTCTGGTCTCGAACAGCTCCAGTTTTCTAAGCTTTGCCTGGAATGAATGATCAGTGTTGGTGTGAACAGCGATGGTGATGCAAGTGTTCTCCTACAAACATGCTATCAGAGACATGTATGCACGCACAGACTCAAGATTCAAGATTCAAGATTCAAGACCACACACACACACATATATATATATATACAAACGCGTGCCGCGCGCACACACAAACACATACACACACATACAACACACACAAAGAGAGAGACAGACAGACAGACAGACAGACAGACAGACAGACAGACAGACAGACAGACAGACAGACCAACAGACAGACAGACAGAACCTAGGCTAAAGGTGCTGACTGAACATCTTCCACACACGTTAAAACCTCTTCTGTCTTTTGGA
>CM060326.1:63064792-63069792 GCA_030674155.1 Stramonita haemastoma | reverse complement strand
GATGCTCGACTGTGTGGTCCCAGTCTTTCTAATGAACCAGCAGCACACTCACCCTTTGTAGAAGCCAGTCGGAGTTCCTGAAATCCTGTATGAGTTATGGTAATCGAACTTGTGACTTCCCCTCCAGAAATCAAATATGCTAACCACGAGGTTATGGTGGCTTATTGCCGAATGAAGTAAACGTATTTTAGGGGTGGGGAAGGAATGCACTACGTTCTTGATTTTTTTTTTACCATGTACACTGTGTGTCTTAATAGCTAGAAAAAAGAAAGGTAATTCTATGATAATGGTCTACTACAAAGACAAACCAATCATTTACAAAAATTTATGTCGTTTTAAAGCTGTTTTACTCATGATAACTCTGTTGAATCACTCTCAGTCTGTGCTTAACAATTTCAACCACTATTCGTCTTAGCGCTGAGAGTTTACCTAAAATGCTTTTATCGTTTCTTCTGTCTGACCTTTTGACTCCGACAGGCGACTTCTACGAGTCAAACAGTCAGACAGAAGATTACACGAACTCTCAGTGCAAAGACAAATAATGGTTGAAATTGATTAACGCAGAGTGAGATATATTGGTCATGCAACCAAAAACACACAGACAAGTCTAATTATGACAATTTTCCCAGGTAAGGTTGAGGGCAGAAGGAAAAGAGGCAGACCACCAACATCCTACATTGCCGACATCACTGAGAACATCAAATGTCTGGGAGGGCTACAGGAGATGGTAGAACTCAGCACAGACAGAGAGGTGGTAACTACTGGTGGCATTGTGTGGAGCTCCTTCCAACAACAGCAGGATGGAGACAGTTGAGTTTGAGTTGAGTTACCAATGACTTAGCATCAAAAGTTTTAGAATAAGGAAAACCCAAAGTAGCAACATCAACAACATATCGCATGGGCACAATCAGGCAAATTCAAAAGTGGCAGTGTTGAAAATACGAGACAAAGGAATGTTGCCCGTATCGTGTTTAAACCGGATTTTTTATACTTTGACATGTACCAGCATGTGTGTAAAGACAGAGACTGTGTACTTCTGATGTTAAAACAGTCCAACATAAATGTAGTGCGAGGCAACATACTATGTTTCTTTTTAGATATCCACCATTTTCAAATTAGAGCACAAAACTTTTCTTTAAAGAAACAAAGAGAAAGAGCCGTTCGTACAGTTGAACCCGTCCATTTCTTTGGGAGCCATGTTATCCTCAAAACGGAGTTTTGTGCAAATCAAAAATCTTTACACTTGTTCCTTAGAAACTTCAACACTACGTTTTCTTCATGACATGAACAATCAGATTGTCGAGCAGAGTCACCGGATCAGAAGGACTGAAGGAAATAAAAACTACTTTCCCCGACAGTCGGAAGGCGTAGGACCAGAAGGCAGAGCGTGGTTTACGAGTGAGGTGTTCCCATGGGAACGCTTTGCAGTTCTCTCTTCCAGACAGCCCTGTCGAATGATGCTCTCCTCGGAGACTCGTGAAACAAAGAGTGGCAAGTCCATTGACAGTTGGGCTCTTTTATGGCTAACGGTCCGAGCAGAGACAGGGAATGAAGTTTATCGTGTGTTTGATGTCTCAGGTGTAAAAGTCTGAGTCACCGAGTCTGGCATGGAAGAAAGAAATGCTTTCATGTCCCGACAATGTGATACATTTCTATCAATTATTAAATGCCGAATTGAGAAGCAATCATTCATCTTTTCTTTCAGTCATTCCTGTAGATCATGTTGATTGGTTTGGGATTGATTTCTGTTAGTTTAAATGATTGCTCTTGGTTTCTATAAAAAAAAAAAACAATGCAAACATGTGTGTATTAACATACATTTTAAACTAAAACCTTTCCTTTGATTATATTGACGACAAAAACTTCATATCGCAGAACAATTTGAAGACATTTTTTTACAACATAGACAAAATCCCAGAAGAGAACTTGAAAAAAGACTCATTTAGCCTACAAAAGAAAACCTTTTCACAAGTAAATTGAGAACATTGTGTAACTTTTCTGACAAAAGCTTATTTCAATAGAAAATCTAAAAATTATGGTTTTGCTGTCAACTAAGCTCAGTTTAGCGCAAGTCAGTAGTTTCCACTGCCGTTGTCCACAGTAGGAGCTCCAGGCAATGCCGCCAAGGTTCGCCATCTCTCTCTGTCTCTGCTGAGTTCTACCATCTCCTGTAGTCCTCCCAGACCACTGACCTCAGTGATGTTGGCAATGTAGGATGTTGGTGGTCTGCCTCTTTTCCTTCTGCCCTCAACCTTACCCTAGAGAACTGTCGTTATCAGATTTGTCTGCGCGTTTCTGTTTGCATGACTTGCATATTTCAGTCTGCGCTTATCAATTTCAGCCAACGTCTGTTTTTTGCACCGAGGGTTCATCAAGAACGCTTCCATTTGTTCTTCTCTCTGACTATTTGACTCGTAGAAGTCTCCTGTAGAACCACATTTCGGAAGCGTGTATTTTGTCTCGATCCAAATTTCTTAGTGTCCAGGCCTTTGACTCTTACATCAATGCAGGCTACATTATTGCTTCGACAATTTTGATTAAAACCGTGGATCTAGTCTATATTTATTTCCATAGTAACTTTAAAACTGTCACTTTGTTGATAAGTACAAACTACAGGAAAACTGAAGATAGTGTTATTTTGTTGATAAGTACATACTACAGGAAAACTGAAAGTTGTGTCATTTTATTGATAAGTTAATACTACAGGAAAACTGAAAGTTGTGTCATGTTGTTAATAAGTACATGCTACAGGAAAACTGAAGGTAGTGTCATTTTGTTAATAAGTACATACTACAGGAAAACTGGAAGTTGTGTCAGTTTGTTGATAAGTACATACAACAGGAAAACTGAAAGTTGTGTCGCTTTGTTGACAACAAAGAGCCTATCTTTCACTTGTAAAAAAACAAAAGAAAGTACTTTTCCGTGAGGACAAATCAATATCTGTCATGGAGTAACCATAGGCCTGCTAGCACAGTCTTAGTGCTGACCACATTTCTTTTTTATTCTACACCACTTTAAGTTATGGCAGATTTCTCTGCATGAAATTCGGGCTGCTTTCCCCGGGGATAGCGTGTGACAACATGTGCAGAGACACATTTTTTTTTTCTTGTTCTGCCTGCAACTGTATAATTTCCTTATAAGAGTGGCTTTTTTCTACAGAATTTTGCCAGGAACAACTCCCTTGTTGCCGTGGGTTTTTTGACGTGCGAAAAATTATCATATGTGACACACTGGGCCTATGTTTATCGTCTCATCCGAAATACTACCATCCAGACCACCACTCATGGTATAATGGATGGGGGAAAAGATAACACCGTAAGGTTCAATTTTGGGTCCTCTGCTTTTTCTGCTCTACATCGACCACCTCCCTTTATCCATAGGGACTTAATGCGACATGTTTGCTGATGACACCACCCTTGAAACAACGAACTCTGATGCTCATGAGGTTTATCATGCAATGCAAAAAGTATCAATAACTTTATTCAGTGGACACACCTAAACCACATGTCTCTTAATCCCAAGAAAACAAAATTTATGTTGATTACAAATAGACAAAAGCGTCAAAACCTCACTCAGTCATTACCCTCTCTTTATATTTCTAACGTAAAAGTCGAAGAAGTGGTGAATCATAAAGTTTTAGGTGTAACCATCAAATTGATTACAAAAGCATATGGTCAAAACAGTGAGAAAAAAATATCTGGAACTATAGCATCAAATCTGTATCGTTTTTTTAAATAACTTTTAAATCTTCATGCTAGGAAACTATTCTTTTACGCATATATACAATCTCACATTGATTATGCATATACACTCTGGTATCTAACAAATAAAAATTTACTTAAAGCTTGCCTCGCGTTCACAAAGGGGCCATTAAAATCATCATTAATGAATCGTCTACTTACAAACTTTGACTACAAACAAGCAGATATTCTTCCCCTCCCAGCCAAATTTTTTATATACAATTACATATTCTCATGTGTAAAGTACTCCATAGCAGGGCTCCGCATTTTCTTAGGAACAATTATCTCTACTTATAAGAATTATCGACACTCACATGAGTTGAAATAAAATGTTCCTTTTACCACACTTAATCTTTGTAAACCTAGCCTTGTGTATTCTAGAGGATGGCTATGGAATCATGTTCCAGAGCTTCTAAAATCTGAACCTAAATGTACGAGATTAAAAAATCCAGCTTGTGTGATTACTAAGTGAGTCTTTCTGATACGATATTTCTTTCTCCAGAGATGTATTGAACCTATCTATTATCACCGCTATTATTGTCATTCAGCCTGTCTTTCGCCGTTTGTCGAAGTCGTCGTTCTTATCATCATCATTTTCAACACCATCATGCATGTATCATCGTTTTTGTTATCCTCGTCGTCACTATTATCACTATCATCATTATCTTTCTTATTGTTCTTATCAATGTATCTGTCTGTCTGTCTGTCTGTCTGTCTGTCTGTCTGTCTGTCTGTCTGTCTGTCTGTCTGTCTGTCTGTCTGTCTGTCTGTCTGTCTGTCTGTCTGTCTGTCTGTCTGTCTCTCTCTCTCCCCTCTCTCTCTCTCTCTCTCTCTCTCTCTCTCTCTCTCTCTCTCTCTCTCTCTCTCTCTCTCTCTCTCTCTCTCTCTCTCTCTCTCTCTCTGCGCGCGTGCACGTGTGTGTGTGTGTGTGTGTGTGTGTGTGTGTGTGTGTGTGTGTGTGTGTGTGTGTGTGTGTGTGTGTGTGTGTGTGTGTGTGTGTGTGTGTGTGTGTGTGTGTGAGAGAGAGAGAGAGAGAGAGAGTCAGTGATAATATTAATGTTCCAGTCAGTTGGGTAATATTATGTCTTTATTGAACACATTTATCTCTTTTCTCAAATTAATTGTAATCAATGTATCTGTTTTGACATTAATGTTCGGTCTCAGTTGGGGATTATGATTGTGATGTTGAAAACACATTTACATTCTTTTTTTTTTAAATCATTGGTTGAACTCTTATTACCGTTGTTGTAGGGATTTTTA
>CM060326.1:63037292-63057292 GCA_030674155.1 Stramonita haemastoma | reverse complement strand
CGTTTTCATAGATCTGCCACCAATACACACTAACATTTCAACACAAAGGCATGCATAGAACCTGGCCCGTTTTATATTACACTTGATCCCATTTCAAATTTTTAAAAAAAAGAAAAAGGAAAAGAAAATATAAAGGCACTTTCTCACACATATACTGTACACACCACTATGTAAACTAATAACGCCCCTACCAATATCAAAGGCTATGGCAAGGACTTGATTTTTTTTAATAACATTTCAATAAACCAAAATCTTGCCAACACTTAAAAAAAAGTTTGTATTTCTTGCATTCAATTTAATTTGTTTTATATATATATAGGCAACTGTTGTATTTTTTTCATTTCATCTCATAAAAACAAAAAATGCTGGTCTAATTCTTGCATTCAATATCATAAAAACAAAAAATTACCGGTGTATTTCTTGCAATCAATATCATAAAAACAAAAAATTACCGGTGTATTTCTTGCATTCAATATCATAAAAACAAAAAATTACCGGTGTATTTCTTGCAATCAATATCATAAAAAGCAAAAAAAAAAATTTTAAACCTTGCGTTTCTTGCATTCAAATCCATTTTTTAAAAAAAAATGCAGTAGCCTACACTATTGTACTTGTAATCGATCCCATAAAAAATTTCAAATGCACGGTTATGTTTCTTGCATTCAATCTAATATATATATATATATATAATTATACTCCTGTATTTCTTGCATTCAATTTCATTATTAAAAGAGAAATACTAAAAGTATCCTGTTGCACTTCTTGTATGCAATCTCCAACAAAAAAACCCGAAAAGTGTACCATATTAAAAAAAAAATCTTTCCATCAACTCTCTCCCTCTCTCTCTCAAAAAAATCTCAGATCTTAACATGGACTACCACTTCTCCTAAACATTCCTATAACCCTCCTCATCCTTCCTCCTCTTCCTCACCTATAAAAACCTAAGACAACCCACCAGTCTGTCAAACATGTATGCAAACACTAGTATGCAGGTGTGCATACATAAATTCGCTTATGTCTTACGCACTACCACACTCATACTATTCCTTTCAATTCTGAAATCCTCATTTACAAAATTTAATGTACAAACATGAAATCACATTTCTTCCGTTTTCGTCACATTAAGTGTTTAATGTAAATTCTACAGCTGTCTGCAAATACGATTTTTGCCTCCTGCATAGAATTTTTTTTTCATTGTCATTTTTATGATAGTCATAGGACCGGTCATTTTTACCTGACACTGTTTCTAAATAAACGTAAACAAAAACATATTTTTTAATAAAATCAAAATAAAATAAAACCCAACCTAAGACACCAGTGGTCAACCATACACCAAACAATCATCCAAAACTAAATCGTCGTATCCCTAATTGCTATTCCACTTAATTTTTTTTTAAACGCCGCGCGCGCGCACGCACGCACGCGCGCACGCACGCACGCACGCACGCACGCACGCACGCACGCACGCACGCACGCACGCACACAACACACACACACACACACACACCACACACACACAACACACACACACACACACACAACAACACACAACACACAACACACACACGAGTGCTTATTCCATTATCCCCGATATAATAGAATAAATGAATAAATAAATAAATAACACCCACACTTCTTCGCTGGCTTCACAATATATCTAATAAACTGGTTATCAAATACCAATGATATACCATTCCGTATCTATGCGGCAGTACAAGACACAGACACTAGTTCCGGTGGACAAGGATGACAAAACTTGCAAACGTATGTACGTGTGGACTGGATGTAAAAAAATTAAAAGCACATTGTGCTTATCATTAACTTCGAAATAACGCGCGCGCGCGCGCAACACATACACACACACACACACACACACACACACACACACACACACACACACACACACACACACACACACACACACACACACACTCCTTCATTCCTTCTGACCTAAACATACATTTTACCCTTCCTTTTAAACACGCCTGGCCTATAACCTCCCCCCCCCCCCCCTTATCCTTTCCCCCTACTTCCCCTCCCCCAACCTCATCACTCTGCCATTCCTGATAATAAAACAATGCATTTTTTAATCTGCACCCTATATTTGTTTTTGCAATGTTTTTTCAAATATATTTCCTAAACTGCCCCCCCCCCCCCCTCCCTTAATTTACGATGACTACCTATCTCCTATTGGCATTCACACATTCAGTCCTCATACGTATTCCCACACACCTAAACATCTTACCCCCCCCCCCCTTCCAGGCATCTCTTTGCTTAAAATTCTGACCCCCAATCCTCCCTTCCAACCCCACCTCCTGGGGATGGAGGGGGGGGGGGGCTGTCAGTATAAATAGTATCCCTACCTTCTGGAAAATCTGTGCTAGGAATTCCCTGATATCTCCCCGAATGTTTCTGCCTTGTTCCTTTTTTTCGTGTTATCATTTCTATTTTCCACCTTCTTGGTCCATGTTCCTGCCATTTTTCAAAATTATACTTAAACGATAGCGATTCTCTCCTATGCCGAAATCATATGCGCTGGGCCTGCCTCGTCAGGCGCTTAACGGCAGCACAACGCATTTTCGCTCATATGACAAGACAACAGTTGCTGTCTGAGAGTATGACAACGGCGAAAAATAAAGTTCTACAACAACCCCAACCAGAGACCAAAATGTCTTGCCATAGTGTCAGCATGTACCACGGAATCTACCTGCTATTAGTGTCCACATGAGGGGCCAGGGTTAGAGTAAGTGTAAAGGTTAGTTGTAAAGGGTTAGGGTTAGTGTTAAAGGTTAATATTGGGGTAAGGGTTGTCGGTCCGTTGGCTGGTCTGTCGGCATGCATGCATGTGGACACAAGAACAGGTAGACACTATAGTATGTAGCTTTAGACACAACGGTATAGATTTTTTTTATCACTGGATTAAAAAAAAGTTCAGCATAGCCAGGGAAAGCGGAAGAAGTTTAATCAAATTATTCTGATTACCAATTCTATCAATATCAAAAGTTTTGGTTTGATTCTGGTGTTTGGATTTTTTTAGAATAATTTTCTAATTTTCATTTAAGTCATTGAAGATCTTACTTTTTTTTAAAAAGTTTTTCTTTATTTTTAAAAGGAAAGGATAACACCCAAAATAACCCACGCGAGAATTTTAAAAAATAATAAGGAATATATGAACCGGGTGAAAAAATCTATCGTCTAGGCCCCCTCTCCCCTTTTTTCCCTCTCCCAACTGATCAAAACATGTGTATTCTATCCCTCTCCCAACACCCCTTTCCTTTAAAATGCATCTCCTACCAAAGTTATGTCCCCTCTTCACTACCTTCCTCCTACACACACACACACACACACACACACACACACACACACACACACACACACACACACACACACACACACTTACACACACACTCACACTCAACGCATGCAGAGCAGCTTGTGCACACGTTAAAAACCTGTTCCCTTTTTCGAAAGAGTATGCCATTATGGACCAGTGCAAACAGATGACTAAATTGAAATTAAACGCATGCACAATGGGACTGAATTTATAAAACACACGAGCGCTTATCCATTATCATCGAAATGATAAAAGAAAATTAGAACGTTTATACAACACTCGTGCTTAATAATGTATTTAAAAAATCCTTCACTTAAAAATATTTCAAACTTGCATATTTTCCTTATACTACGTGCATTTCGGAATAATATATCAAAGGTAGATCATAGCATAGTCTTGTTCATAATACTGTGCAACTGGATTCTACTATCATAACCCTCTCTCTCTCTCTCTCTCTCCTCTCTCTCTCTCTCTCTCTCTCTCTCTCTCTCTCTCTCTCTCTCTCTCTCTCCTCTCTCTCTCCTTCTCTTACGCACTTCAACTACAACAAACAATTATTGTATCTGCACCAATTATGTTTAAACACAAAACAAAAGGAAAAAAAAAACTACTGCAAAAGATCACAAAATGTGAGTCCTACAAAGGATTGACGGGGCATCAAAGGGTAGGCCCCCCTACAAATATTTTTTCCAAAAAACTTAATCCTCCTCATAAATTCTAAAATATTTAAAATGACATTACAGATTATCAACCTTACAAGGAATGTCGAAGACTAGAGTTTTTCTCAAAGTATGAATTTTTTTTTTTTTTTAAACAAAAAAAAAAAACCTTTGGTGTAAAAATACGAAGCAAATCGTTTCCGGCCTTACAGACCAAAACGTGGCATGTACGAACAATATTTTTAAACCAATGTATTGGAAGAAAGTTTTTAAAAGTTAACAGCTAAGGACGCCACACTCACAAAAAAGAATTAATTATTTCAGTCCTGGTTCATAAAAAAAACTCACAAAATTTCAAATCATTTACAGTCATACATGTACCAAGGGGCATAACAAATGTTTTATGATCACTGGAAGTAACTTTGAAAACACTTTTGAAAAATATTTTAAAAACTAAGAAAAATATTTTGTTTCTATTGTTGCCCCATAGGCATGTTATATCAGGCAATAGCATTTTCAGGATTAATAACTTCTTTCTCATTGGGGGAAAA
Source organism: Stramonita haemastoma (assembly GCA_030674155.1). Lineage (NCBI taxonomy): Eukaryota > Metazoa > Mollusca > Gastropoda > Neogastropoda > Muricidae > Stramonita > Stramonita haemastoma. The sequence continues at coordinate 63,052,748 of CM060326.1, read as the reverse complement.
AAGCACAAATTACAACCAGTCTTAACGCATTGACATGTTAGGACAAGAGGTTTTTTCAATTATTTCAATAGATTCATTAAATAATTTTTTTTTTAAAAACACACACACGCACGTGTGCGCACGCATGTATAGGCCAGGCATCAAGTTTTCATGTCTAAGCGACAGATACTGCTTTTGTTCATTAAAGAGCTAATGCCATCGATCTAAATAAAAAAGTTCATGTAATGGCATCACTCTATCATTTTCTTTCAGAATAAATAAAACTGGACTCGGTTGATGAAACAAGCTATTTTACGTTATTCAATTAAAAAAAACACACAATAGCACCAAAAAGAACATTTTTCTCTTTGAAAATATAATTGCCTAAAAGCTTAAAAGTGGCTATGGAAACAAAACACATACCAACTCCACCATCCAGATCCGTTTTACACCATACTTTGTTTTGTTTACCTTGCCTCGTCTACATAATTATAGATTGTAAAGCACTAACATTTTTATTACAAATCTCTTCGTAGACCAAAATAAAAAACAAACAAGTTAAAAAAAAAAAAAACGGCTGTCTCTTTAAATTTGGTGCCCTAACGTCTACTAGAGCAATAACTGTACTAGTGTGAAGTGTCGCATGCTTTCTAAGAATACTGACAAAGGCTTACTTTTCTCTGGGTTTGTTGCCGCTCTAGTGTATGGTGATGCATGCAGTCTATGGTATGGATATTGATCACATTCGCCTGAGATTATTACTGCTCTAAAGACTGTCGCAATGTTACAGGTTGTTACGTACCTGTTCTGTCTGAGCGATACCGTTTCACAGGAATCATCACTGGAAGATTCACTCGACATAAAAACAACTCTGAATTAGGCAACTTGCTGTAAATGGTGCTGTTGCTGTTGGTATTAATTTGTCCCTTGGTGGTGAAGCGATGTGATGCTTCTTAGGGCCTATATGCCACAGATCATTTTGTTGACTGGAATCTTCCATCGTCCTATGATGGGGTTAAAAGCTAATTCAATCTGGAATCTGGAATTTTTCCATGAAACAGTTCCTTTTTCCTTGTGGGCAACACTCCTATTTCATGTCACTGTTTTACCTCAGGTTTCATGCTTCATTCTGTCAGTCTTGCTGAACTGCTTCACACCATTCTGATGCTCTGCTCTAGGATAGATGGGGAGTATTCTCTGCTCTGTGACTCCACGATTTGCCGTGTTGTCCTCGATGTTGTCGATGTTGTCCTCGATGTTGTCCTCGATGTTGTCATGGACAATTTACCGTGTTGTCCTCGGTGTTGTCCTCGATGTTGTCTTCGATGTTGTCCTCGATGTTGTCCTTAACGATTTACCGTGTTGTCTTCGATGTCCTCGATGTTGTCCTCGATGTTGTCTTTTATGATTTGTTGTGTTGTCCTTGATTTTGTCTTCAGTTGTTTGCACTGTTGTCCTCGATGTTTTCCTCTATGTTGTCCTCGATGCTCTTTTCAATGTTGTCATTGATGATTTGCAGTGTTGTCCTCGACGTTCTCGATGATTTGCTGTGTTGTCTTTGATGTTTCACTGATGATTTGCCGAGTTGTGTTCGATGTTGTCTTCGATGAAATTGCCATGTTGTCCTCGATGTTGCCCTCAATGATTTCCCGTGTTTTCAATGATGTCCTTGATCATTTGTCGTGTCGCGTCTCTCATGTCCACCCTGACGACCATCTTGGTTACGGGCCTTGCTGATACTGATGCTCTCCCCTTGTAGAAAAGGCAGGTCACTATGGCTGCCCTCACACATCACTGTCAGGTCAGGTCACTGGCCCTTGATTCAAGACCCACAGCCCCTGAAAGCAGAAAGTCATCATCACTAAGACTGTGTGCTTTTGTGCGTGCGAGCGTGCGCGCGTGCGTGAGTGTGTGTATGCATGCGTGCGTGTGTGTGTATGTGTGTGTAGTGCGTGCGTGCGTGCGTGCGTGCGCGTGAGCGTGCGCGTGCGTATGTGTGCATATCCCTGTGTTGTGCACGCACTATATTTTTCGTTCCTCAGCCATAGTTCCGAGGTTCACTAATGGCGACACTTTGCATAATTATTAGGTCGTTTACCTACCAGCAAGGTAGCGGCATTCCGACTTAAAGCCTTAAAATTTCGTCCTAAGTTCCTACAGGCACGCAATAGCCTACTCTTCCAAAAGGCAAAACAGGCTTTAACACTTAATGTTCTCTGTGCGTTTGCAGGTGGGATCTTGGCTTAAGACTCAGCCGAAAGACTTTCGGGAGAGGTACTGATGTTAACTGCAGGGGAAAATCAAATGGAAGTTTCAGCGGTGGCTCGAACCCGAGCCACAAGATCATTGAGTTCAACGCTTTAACCACTAGGCTATCTCGGTTCCTGACAAATAGCTAATGACCAGTGATTAAATAAATTTCCAAATCAAGTCATCAAGTACGCTATATCAGTACATCTTTGCATCTGAATAAATTCCAGAAATAAGTTTAAGTAAAATTTCGGTACATCTCTTTCTAAATACGTTCCAGAACAAAAATCTTACATACTTACATGTTCTGAGCATATTTTGATGTCAGTTTTCCACTACAGCTGCACACTTCTTATATACTTACATGTTCGGAGCACGTTTTGATGTCAAGTTTTCAGACGATGGCCTCATTTTTGAGGAGACCGCTCCCAGGTGATCCACGTGATGGCTTTCAGGAGAAGACTCTCAGATGATCCACACATGACTCACCACAGAAGAGGACCCTCAGATGACCTATATGACCACTCACCAGATTAGGACCCGCGTGGAATAAAGTATGGGAAGGAAGAAGCCTAAGGAAATGCTGTGAACATGTGAAAGGTGACAAAGTCCCAATGGCCAATCCCTCGTGACCACTGTCTCAAAGTCTGGTAGGTGGTGGTATTTTCCAACACCAAGATCAATGTATATGGTGGTGTTTACAGACTCCAAGATCGCTGTAGGCGGTGGTGTTTACACCAAGATCACTATAGGCGGTGTTTACAGACATCAAGATCACTGTATGAGTGGTGTTTACGGACACCAGGATCACTGTAGGTGGTGGTGTTTACGGCACCAGATCACATAGGTGGTGGTGTTTACACCAAGATCACAGCAGGTGGTGGTGTTTACGGACACCAAGATCACTGTAGGTGGTGGTGTTTACGACCCAGGATCACAGCAGGTGGTGGTGTTTACGGACACCAGGATCACTGTAGGTGGTGGTGTTTACGAACACCAGGATCACAGCAGGTGTGGTGTTTACGACACCAGGATACGGCACGGTAGGTGGTGGTGTTTACGAACACCAGGATCACTGTAGGTGGTGTGTGTTTACGGACACCAGGATCACGGTAGGTGGTGGTGTTTACGGACACCAGGATCACGGTAGGTGGTGGTGTTTACGGACACCAGGATCACTGTCACCCAGATTGCGCTCCTGCCATCTCTTGCATTTATTTTAGTTCCCTATTTTTGCTTATTTCTATTGATTTTTTTTTAATTTCTATTCCCTCTTGTGTATTATTTCCTATTTTATGTTTCGTTTAACGAAAATGGTTTAGGTTTTGCTTCATTTATTTTATTCCCTATACTATCTTGCTTTTTATTTTATCTACTTTTTATCATTTAGCAAGAATTGAGGAGGCAATAAGAAGTGTGGTGCCCAGTGATCATTTGACGGCAGGCTACAAACCGGGCAGTCAGTCCAAAGTCCAGCAAACGAACGCGACCGAGTGGACTGGACTGGCCTCGACTTGCTACGGGAAAAAGCTGAAATTTGCGCGTGCGCCAGGACTGGAGGAGGAAGCTGGTTGCAAAATCTTCAGGAGTGAGTGCCCCAAGACTAGGGGATAGGTGAAGGTGAAAGGGAGGTAAATGTACAGGTGAGACAGGTGTCCACTTTTTGTGTGGTGACCATTGTCCAGACGTCTCACAGCCGGTTGTGTTGTGTTTCTGGTTGTGCCTGTGAAATTGGTTGTTGCAATGCAGCAGTAGTGTGGTCGGTGGCTGTATGCATACAGATTGACCTCTGTGGACTGTCCACTGTGGAAGAATTCATGCAGTAAGGCTATGGAAGCTGCTCACTGCTCACCGATATTTTCTTGTAGTCTCAGATCTCAAAAAAACCTTCACGGTTCGTTTTATGCCGAAAACGGATGCGCAGGGCCTGACTTGTCAGGCACTTACCGGCAGCGCAAGGCATTTTTCGCTCCTGTGACAAGACAGAAGAAGTTGCTTGTCAGAGAGAGATTGGACGAAGCAGAAGCAGAAGCTTCTTTTGCATTTCCTGTGTCTTCATTCCCTCCCCTTTTATTGACCAACACGGGCCTAACCAGTGAGAGTCATGTGGGTCACGGATTGTGGGGTGAGGAGGTCAAAGGTTGCTGTGAAGTGTCTGAAAGCAAAGACATACATGCATACCTGTATTCCCGAAGTTCGGAAAGCAGCTACCTTCTAGCTGAGGAAAGAAAAATACATAATATATGTGTGATAAATGTGTTGTTGTTTTTTTCTAATCAGAGGGATTGTGTGTGCGTGCGTGTGTGTGTGTGTGTGTGTGTGTGTGTGTGTGTGTGTGTGTGTGGTGTGTGTGTGTGTGTGTGTGTGTGTGTGTGTGTGTGTGTGTGTGTGTGTGTGGCGCGTGTGTGTGTGTGCGCGTGTGTGTGTGATGGCGCGGGGTGAGGAGCCGTGTGTGGTGTGTGCAGCGCGCGTGTGAGAGTGAGGTGCGCGCGCGCGTGTAGTAGTGGTGTGCTGTGAGATGTGTGATCGTAGTGTGCTGTGTGTGACAGTTGGTGACAAATAAGAGAGAGAGGGGAAAGGAGAGAGAGACCGAGAGAGAGACAGAGATAGAGAGAGAAGAGAGACAGAGAGAGAGACAGAGAGAGACAGAGAGAGACAGAGAGAGAAGAGAGAGACAGAGAGAGAGAGAGACCACGTTTACGGAAAAACGAGATATTTTGGAAATGGAGCAAATCAAAACGATCCCCAACCTTGCCTTTTTTCCCCAATTTGATGAAAAAAAATCGAACTGAATGTCAAAGTCCTTCGGGTCAGTAGGCTATATAAAACGAGGGCCCGTGTACTAATACACGCAAGAATATCTTGCATATACGTTAAAAAGCCCTGTTTCGCATTTTAGAAGAACAGACCATTTTGTGCCGGTAGGAATGGATTAAAAGAAAAAGTAAACAATGCACGGACACTGCGGTCGTGTTTAGACATCCCCCCCCCCCCCCCCCCAAGTCAGAATGCTGCTATGTCTCAATGGTCAGAAGAAAACGATGGCATACGTACAAATCTATTACGGAATCTCAAAGCCCTAGCCGGAGAATGAAAAAAAAAAATGCATATTTAAAATACTGACAGGGAGTAGGGAGAGGGAAGACACAGTCAGACAGACAGACAGACAGACAGACAGACAGACAGAGATAAACAGGCACACAGACAGAGAACAGACAGACAGAAGAGACAGAGAGCGACAGAGCCGTGAGAAAAACAGAGAGAGAGATAAAGAAGGAGGGGGAGAAGAGCGTCTAAAAAAATAAAATTATAAAATGACGCTAAGAAATAAACTGTCGAATACAAAAATCAAACCCCGAAATATGGAGGAAAAAAAAAAAGGTTATGCGGGACAACCGGAGGGAGAGAGAGAGAGAGAGAGAGAGAGAGAGAGAGAGAGAGAGAGAGAGAGAGAGAGAGAGAGAGAGAGAGAGAGAGAGAGAGAGAGAGAGAGAGAGAGAGAGAGAGAGCGGGGAGGGGGAATAGAGAGAGGGAGGGAGATATTATTTATTTTTTATATGTATTTATTCTTTTATATCGAGGATAATGGAATAAGCACTCATATGCTTTTTTACAGCCAATCCCGGTGTGTGCAGTTTTGTAATTATCTGTTCCACCGACATGGCCTACTCTTACGAAAAGAGGAACGATTAACGTGTGCGCAAGATGTTCTGCGTGCGTTCGCACACGGGGCCTCGGTTTATAGTCTCATCAAAGGACTTTGGGGAAAGTGGAGTCAGCACTGATGTTAACTCCAGGGGGGCAATCCCCTCGAACGGGAATCGAACCCGGGTCGTAAATTGCGAGCGCAATGTTCTGACCACTAGGCTGAGAGGGGCAGTGCACCAGTGAGAATCAGAGAGACAGAGATGGAGGGAGAGGGAGGGAGAGGGAGGAAGTTAGAGAGAAGGGGGGACAGGGGGAGGAATAAGAAGACGGTGCTGTAGCGTAGTATAAAAAAAAATTTTAAAATATTAAAATTTTAAAACTGCCGCTAAAACATTTTACTACAACAAACAAAATTCGGAATACGGAGAAAGAAGAAAATTGTGAAGGGACAAACAAGAAAGTGAGAGAAAGAGAGAGACAAAGAGACAGAATAGGCACATACACAGACATACACAGTCAAGTCTCAAGTGTTTACAAAATATACTAAACTTCATCGTACTCACATTCAGTTGATGGTTGAAGTCCTGCTTTTCTTTGCAGTCCCTCAGTGAACAGACAGCTCAGTCTCTGCAGTGAAGGCAGCAGTACGCTGCAGGTCCTCCAAGTCACCGTATTAGCTTCTTGGCCACTGGGGGGGGGGGGGGGGTCAGGCCAGATGCTTCTTTCTGAGTGTCTTTTGTAGTAGAGCAGGGCTGTTGCACATCTTTTCTTGTCTTGCATGCCAGCCTTGCAAGGGCAATGTTCTGTGTGGCCTATGTGAAGTTTCATGTTGTTCTCTCTTCAAGTCTTTTCCTTGACTACAAAACTCTTCCTCCCATGGACAGCATTACAGCTTGTACCCCCAGGTTTAGCGTTTTAATTTTGAAATTAAAAGTTCTTGAAAAAACATCTCAAATCTTGATAGTCTCGGATGAAAAAAAATCTAAAATCCTCAACAGAATTGGGAGTTAAGTTCTACGCTGGTTTTAAGCTAAACGTATCCGCGTGGACTTCATAACTCTTGGAGAATATGCAGGTGGCCCAATTGTGGTGGTGGTGGTGGTGGTGGCGGTGGCGATGGCGGTGGTGGTGGTGGTGGGGTGGTGGTGATGGTGGTAGTGGGGTGGTGGTGGTGGTGGTCTGTTTTTCAGCCGTCTGGATGACAAGGCTCCTCTGTGAGGAAAAAACAAAGTTTAAATATTCCCAGCAAATGTATAGCTAGGAGCATGGTGCCCCAGAAAGAAGAAAAAACATGACAACTTACCATTTCATAATAATACAAGAACACATTTATCCCGTTTTACTGCTATTGCTACGGGAGTCTTTGAATGCAAAATTCGGTAATTCTTCATGATGTTTCTATGTGCATGTGTGTATATGTGAAAATGTTTCGTTTCTATAATTTTCAAATCTTTGTGTGAAGTAACCAAAATATTCCATTCGTTTATTACAACTCTGTGTAAGCTATTATATTCTCTAAACCACAGTTATTTCCCTCCTCATTCCATCGTTCTTACATGAAACAAATGGGGGGCACGAGATGGATTAGCCTAGTGGCTAGAACGTTGAGTCTCTGATCTGATTACCTGAGGTCATACCACTACCCAGGCACCTGTTGGGGAGATTTTTTCTCTGGAGCTATCAGTACCGACTCCATCCCCCCCCCCCACCCCCCAAAATAAAAAAAAGGGAATCCCCTTGTGGGGACTCCAGGGACCTATCAGCATAAATAGCATCCCCACCCTCTCGAAATCCTGCTCTAGGAAATCCCTCTTTTCTATCCCTCAGTTTTTACCTTGTTACTTTTCTTCCGGTCACTCCTTGTCTACGGGCTGCCTTCCCAGTCCATTCTCCTGCCTTTTTTTCCTGGAAGACTTGAAAACAATTCTCTTCAATGCCGAATGTTGGGTGTACTTAGCCTCAGGTCAAAACTGTCCAAAATGGCGACGCGGCGGTAAAGATGGTATTCTAAATCATTGTGCCTGCATAGACACGTAAGTAGCGTCAACCCTGGTCTGATGAGAGTGAAGTGAATTGAGGTGAAGTGCCCGCAACACGTTCATGCTCATCACCTGACCTGTGTGTGGAGTAAAGACAGAAACGTTCAGGTTTCACGAGCATCATGGAACGAAGCGTCTTGCACTGACGTTGATAAGATAACTTGTTAGATGAGTACACTTTAAAAAGATCACTGCTGTTTCTTCCTTTCTTGTCTGTGGTTTCTGTTTATTTTTATACAATAAAATACAATGGAAAAACAATGAAAGTGCAGGGTCCTCTGCCACATGACACATAAAAACGACACGCAAAACAGAGGGAAGCATGCATGTGCATAATAGAGCCCACGAACACCAAGAGAGTGACCTACTGTTATTTCACATTAACAAGCCATGCCCGATATGCTGCGCTGAATATTACACACTACACATCTTAGGATGATGCCTGGCTGAATGTAGGGCTGACACACAGTCTGGAAGATAGCAATACATGGCTATAGACATATATAAAGTTGATTACAATAGATGTGGCAGTATAGCATGCCCCATACACACATAATAAAATACATATGATGTACACAGCAAAGTAGTAGGCTGCCGCATATCACACATAACAAAATGCACACACAAATACGAGCGCGCACACACACACACACACACACACACACACACACACACCACACACACACACACACACACACACACACACACAGGAACGAAAGCACAAACAGACACGAAAACACAAAACAAAACACAAACACACAACACGAAACAAGCAAGAAAGAAGAAAAAGGCGCATATCGAGAAAATGTCACCAATAAAAAGAGTAAGTTTGAGTCCCTTCCTACTCCGATTTTGCACAGTCACAGAGCCCACGGCACCAAGCCGGGATGCCCTCTCCGGGGCTGTCGTGTCGCCACAATTCCAGCGCCACGCATATCGAAAACGCATTAAATTGTGTAGGCATACAGTAGAGCACTCTCTTCGTGCCGTGGGTTCTGTACTGTGTAAAAGTCGGGTTTTGACGGGACTCAAACCGGCCCTTTTTTGGTCACATCTTCTCCAAATGCGCCTTTTTCTTAGTGGGGTGTGTATGCGCGCGTGCATGCATACTCCAGGTTGTGTTTATGTGTACGTTTTTTTTATGTGCTTGTGACGGAGGTCCTGCACTTTGCTGTAATACATCATAATGTAGATTATCATTATCATTATGTGTACTACTAGGCATTATTGCGTACACTGTACCAGCTTGCGTTCTAACAAACTTGCTATATATTTAAGTCAGGATGATCTCTTCAGAGCTGTGGTATCGCCACAAGTCCAGCGCTTCGCATATCGAAAACGCTAGTTAAGTGTGTAGGCATACAGTAGAGCACTCTCTCGGTGCCGTGGGCTCTGTTACTGTGAAAAGTCGGAGTAGGATTGGACTCAAACCGGCCCTTTTTTTTTAGTCACATCTTCTCCTAATGCGCCTTTTTCTTAAGGGGGGGGGGGGGGGGGAGGCATGCGCACATTCAAGTGCGGGCTCGTGTTTGTGTGTGCGTTTTTATGTGTGTGCATGTGGCAGAGGCCTTGCACTTTGCTGTAGTGCATTACCTTGTATATTATCACTACTATACTACCTAGTACTACTAGAAACTACATATACTACTACTCACTACTACTACTACTACTACTACTACTGCTACTGCTGCTGCTGCTGCTGCTGCTGCTGCTGCTCTGACTGACTCTACTCTACTACTACTACTACTACTACCTACTCAGGCAGTATTGTGTACACTTTACCAGCTTTCGTTCCACAAACTTGGCTGTATGTCTAAACCAGTATGCCCTCTTCGGGGCTGTGGTGCCGCCACAAGATCAGCGCCATGAATAGCTCTTTACTTCCCTTTGACTGACTGAGCGTGCGTGCGTGCGTGTGTATGTGTATGTGTTGTATGTGTATGTGTGTGCTGCGTGGTGTGCGTGCGTGCGGTGTGTATGTGTGTGATGTGTGTGTGTGGTGTGTGTGTGTGTGTGTGTGTGGTGTGTGTGTGTCGGCGCGCGTGTGTGTGTTGTGTGTGTGTGTGTGTGTGTGTGTGTGTGTGTGTGTGTGTGTGTGTGTGTGTGTGTGTGTGTGTGCACCTTCGCACAAAAGTGTGTATATGATGAGTGTATATGTCTGCATGTATGCATGTATGTGCGAGTGTTCGAACGTATGTCTGAATATGCATGAGTATGTGTGTGGGTACGTGCTCACACGTTAGGAAAGTCGTGTGTGTGTGTTCGCGCGCGCGTGTGTGTTCGTTCGCGCACGCGTGTGTGTGTGTTTGCTGTATGTGTGTGTGCATGTTTGTGCGCGTGCGTGTGTGCGCGTGTGTTCATGTTGTGTATTTGTGTGTATGTCTGTATGTGTGTGTGCATGTTGGTGCGTGTTCGTGTGTGTGTGTGTGTGTGTGTGTGTGTGTGTGTGGTGTGGTGTGGTGTGTGTGTGTGTGTGTGTGTGTGTGTGTGTGGTGTGTGTGTGTGTGTGTGTGTGTGTAATATGCGTGAGTAATGAAAAAAACCACAAGCGGTGTTTTGGGCTACTATTTCTTGCCTTACGTTGCTACTTATGTAACTAAAGAATAATGGTACAAATAAGGCCTAGATCTTTAGCCTTCACGACAAACCTTTTAACTTATCTGAGATAAGACCAGCATTGTTTCTTCAGGATATCTAGATACACTTTCCAATGGATTATAGGCAGATTTTTTTTTCTAGTCGAACTAAACACTATCGGCAAATGTCAGTTTTATAACAATACCCAGAAATGACCATTTTCTTTGTGTGTTTAAGTCCTCTTTCCACAGTTGTTCTTCTGCAGAGACTCTAACGTAGGAATATCGCCAGGGCCGATGGTGTGTAATGTTATGTAGCGCTACGTTTCTGTAAAGAGCTGTGGATTTTCCGTACAATTTTGAAACCGGGTCAGTACTACAGATTGACTTTCAATAGAGACAGTGTAGCAGTTTGTCCTCTTCCATTAGCAGAGTGTTTGTGTGTTGTGCGCTAGTTCTTTTTTTTCTATTTCATGGGAATGTTGTCATCGTGTGCCGGTGAGAACAGATGACATTTACAAAACTGCAACGGGGACTGGATGTAAAAAAAGCACAAGAGTGCTTATCCCATCATCCTCGATATAAAAGAATCACATCAAAATCAAATGAAATTCTCTCTCTCTCTCTCTCTCTCTCTCTCTCTCTCTCTCTCTCTCCTCTCTCTCTCTCTCTTCTCCCCAACACAGTCCTTCGGATGAGACTTTAAACCGAGGCCCCGTGTGCGTACGCACGCAGAACATCTTGCGCACACGTTAAATCCTGTTCCACTTTTCGTAAGAGTAGGCCATCGTGTGCCGGTGGAACAGATGACAAAATTTACAAAACTGCATACACACGGGGACCGGATGAAAAAAAGCACATGATTGCTTATTCTGTTATCCTCGATATAAAAGAATAAATAAAAATAAATAAATAAATTCTCTCTCTCTCTCTCTCTCCTCTCTCTCTCTCTCTCTCTCTCTCTCTCTCTCTCTCTCTCTCTCTCTCTCTCTCTCTCTCTCTCTCTCTCTCTCTCTCTTAAAGAGTTTATTGAGAGCTTTAACTAATTCAGTATACGGAGAAGAAGGCCGCCATCTAGTATGTTTCGAACGATCACACATACGCGCGCGTGCTCGTGTCCACACACGCAATTTAACTTCCCCCAAAAGCCCTTGGGATGAAACTATAAACCCAGGTCCGGTGTGCAAACGCTCGCGGAACACCTTGTGCACACGATAAAACCCGTTCCGCTTTTCGGAAGAGTAGGCCATTGTGTGCCGGTGGAAATGGATGACATACTTTACAAAACTGCATACACACGTGGACTGGATGTAAAAAAGCACATGAGTGCTTATTCCATTATCCTTGAAATAAAAGAACAAAATGAAACAAATAAAGAAATAACGGTCAAAGGGAAGTAAATCGTGTAGTGTGCTTGTTGGTCTGCACACTAATTCAGTATTGTGGTCGTCGTAAAACTGCATAGAAACTTTTTTTCAACTCTTAAGGCAACTTGACAGTAGGCATAGGTGTCCCATAACCTAGGCGGTCGTATGGTAGTGAGGCGTCAGAGACCTCAACTTCTCTAGGGGCCAGCATATTGGGGGAGGCACCCATCTTCTCTCCCTCGCTGCTTTACCTTCCCTGACCCTAAAGAAGCAGGTACCCATTGACAGCTGGGGGAACTGGGGGAACTGTACTGAAGCCAAGGCACGCAAACGGTCACCCATCCAACTGGTAACCACGCTCGACGCTGCTTAACTTGACTGGGGGAAAGCGAGCGCTCTGACCACTTGGCTATCCCGCCCCCAGTAGACATAATTATGATAATACTCAAAATGTGCCGACAACAAAATGTTACTGGAAAGGGCACAATCAATGACACACATGTCAAATGGAACGCGCATTCTCAGGACCTGCTTTCTATCCCTCGATGGGTGTTCGTTTGTCAGGACCTGTGGCAGCGTTGGACATAAATAAACATTTCTACAAGAAAACAAAACTAGATTGAAGTAGTAATTATATGACCACTATTAATTTGCAATACAAAGCCAAGGCGCGCAAACGGTCACCCATCCAACTGGTAACCACGCTCGTCGCTGCTTAACTTGACTTAGGGAAAGCAAGCGCTCTGACCACTGAGCTATCCCATCCCTTCTAAAGAAGAAAAGAAAGACTGGGAGAATTGTTTTGGTGCAGATGATAGTGTGTGTTATCTACAATGTCAGAGCTAGCCCTGCACTTTTAAGCTGGGAATGATCAGGGGTCCGGTTTTCAGAGATAGTGTCTGTGTTCTCTTATCTCCTCCGCTTCTTCTTCCCTTGCTCTTCGTCTTCAGGTAAATGTTCTCTTTTCCCTCTCAGACAGTTTTCCATGGATCAGTGGTCTAGAGGTAACGCACCTGCCTGGAAAGTGAAAATCCGGGTCGGAGTGTGCGGTGGTTCGAATGCCGTTTGGGCCCAAAACTTTTCCCCCATCCATTAGACTATGAGAGGTGGTCTGGGTGCTATTTTTTTCAGATGAGACGATAAACCGAGGTCCCGTGTGTTACACATGTATGTATGTAAAGTATCTAAGTATGTGTGTGTGTGTGTGCGAATGTGTGTGTGTGTGGGGGGGGGGGGTGATGTCAAATGCTGTTTCATTTTGATAATTATGTATGGTACCCTTTTATATGTATGGTTTGTTTTATTTTGAGTAGTTTAATTTTTTTTGCATGGGACGGGATCGCTCAGTGGTCAGAGCACTCGCTTTCCCACAGCTAAAGTTAAGCAGCATCGAGTGAGGTTACCAACTGGGTGGGTGACCGTTTGTGCGCTTTGTCTTCAGTACATTCCCCCAGTTCACCCAGCTGTGAATGTGCACCTGCCCTCTTTAGTGTCAGGGAAGGTAAAGCAGCAAGAGAGAGGAGATGGGCGCCGCCCTCAACATGCTGGCCCCTAGAGAAGCTGGGGTCTCTGAAGCCTCACTCCCCTACGACCACGTAGGTTATGGGACACCGTTAGCTTTACCTTTTACAATGCTGCTATTAATTTTTCATTCTAGAAAGTATTGTTGAATATGGAGTGTGGAGATGATGTTAATTCAAGACTACAGATAACCATGTAGTTCAAACAAGTTACTTTAACAAGCAATTCAAGGCTAGATGCTAAAACAATCAACTTAAAAGCAAATAAGACGTAAGTAAAGTAGATCACGTAAACAAGGTAAGTCAAATCAAGTCAAAACTTTTAAAAAATAATCTTTATTGAGGGTAAAAGATTTAAGTTTACACACAAACTTCATTTTTCATCCTGCCCTCTCAAAGTAATCGAAACAAGTAAACTCTCAAAAGCAAGCCCTAAGCGACGAACAGGTTGAAGGGTTAAGACAGACTCCAAGACAAGACAGCTTGTATCGACTTCTGTTAACAATCGGAAGCCAGTGCGGCGAATCAGTCAATACTAAGCGCAGCTTGGCAGGCCCCTAAACTCGCGCAGACTGCACAGAGATTAGAATACAAACCCGAGGCAGATGGCTCGATGTTTATACCTGCCCCCCTTTTAGCCTAACGACACAAATCTATTTGACATTAGTTGTGTCCTTGGTACGCAGTCTGAGTGTGTGTGTGTGTGTGTGTGGCTGACAAAATGTGCTGCTCCCTCGTTATTGTCCACACTGAACCGGTATCTCCCCGCCTTTGTTTATAGCCCGATGTGGTGATTGTTTTAATTAATGGTTTTCCGTTAGCTTGGCCGCTGGCGTGGTCTGCTCTCTTCGATCATTATCATTTCCCACACCGCAGTGTCGAAGTGTCGAAGTGTAGAAGTGCCTCTCTTGTTAATTTGCTAAGGTAAGGTTTATGTGATTGTTTTAGTTGGTTGATTGGTTGGATGTTTGTTGTGTGAGTTATTTTGTTTTGGGGTTTGTTTTATTGTAGGGAGAGTTATTTGAGGTTTTTTTGGGGGGAGTTATGATTGCCTTAGCACCATAACAACAAAATGTATTTATTTATCATCATCATCATCATCATCATCATCATCATCATCATCATCATTATTGTTGTTGGTTTTTTGTTTATTGTTATTGTTGTTGTTGTTATTATTATTATTATTATTATTATTATTATTATTATTATTATTATTATTATTATTATTATTATTATTATTATTGTTGTTGTTGTTGTTGTTGTTGTTGTTATTATTATTGTTGTTATTATTGTGTTGTTGTTGTTGCTTTCTGTTCTTCTTTATTTATATATATATATATATATATATATATATATATATATATATATATATATATATATATATATTCCCAACTACACTGTGATAAAAAATATAATAGAGAGACTTCTAACATTTTGGTACAGGCACGTTTCTGCTTGATTAAAATGAATTCATGTAAGTTCCTGGATTTTGCAAGTTCACAAACCGATATAGGTTTTTAAAAAAAGAAAAAAGTGAAGGTCTCTCATAACCTGTGCGGTCGCAGGGAAGCGAGGCATCAGAGACCTCAGCTTCTCTAGGGGCCAGCGTGTTGAGGGCGGCGCCAATCACCTCTCCCTCGCTGCTCTACCTTCCCTGACCCTAAAGAGGGCAGGTACCCATTGACAGCTGAAGGAACTGGGGAGAACTGTACTGAAGCCAAAGCCCGCAAACGGTCACCCACTCACTCGGTAACCACACTCGATGCTGCCTAACCTTAGCTTGGGGAACGCGAGTGTTCTGACCACTGAGTTATCCCATCTCCAAACCGAAATAAAGGTTTTTAAAGTGTGACACCAACATTTTTGGTACGTTAAAAAAAAATTTTAAAGCTCGGTTCAAAGCGAAGCGTATTAAAAAGAATCCTGAAAACTGTCCTGGCTCACCAGAAATTTCATGTGAAAAGGCCATTGATCTGAGAGGTTTGTCATCTTGGACAGGGAACAGGGAAGAATGTGCATGCACACCAGAGGAATCCATGGGCATAGGTAAACATGCCGCTGACAATTTTTTCAAGAC
>CM060326.1:63029792-63032292 GCA_030674155.1 Stramonita haemastoma | reverse complement strand
GTACTGCGATTTTCAGGCAGTGTGCCTTGGACAAACGGAACCTGGTGGAGTCCATTCCTGTCCAGATGAAAGATTGCATGCTGGGTGTGTACAACTCCTCCAGACCAATGGCCAAAGCTAGCCTACAGTTTTACGAAAGAGAACGAAGCTTTTAGACCACAGTTTTTTTTCTAACGTGCAACGTTCTAACGTGTGCAAGATGATTATTGTGCATGTGTTTGCCCACGGCACCTCACTTCACAACCCCATCCGCAGAACTAGCAAGGAAGAGAGTCAGCACTAATGCTGAGGGTCAAGAGAGTCAAGTGGTTAGAACACACAGCCCACCATCAACTCGCCTGGGTTCGAGCCACCACCGAGACCTCCGCACCACAGGCAATTTTCCTTCAGAGTTTACATCAGTGCTGACTCCACTCCCCCCAAAAAGTCCTTCGGATGAGACTATAAACCGAGGCCCCGTGTGCGAACACACGCAGAACATCTTGTGCACACGTTACATCCTGTTCCGCTTTTCGTAATAGTAGGCCATTATGTTCCGGTGGGAACACATGACATTTAGAAGAAGAAGAAGAAGAAGAAGAAGAAGAAGAAGAAGAAGAAGAAGAAGAAGAAGAAGATGATGATGATGATGATGATGATGATGATGATGATGATGATGATGATGATGATGTATGATGATGATGATGACGATGACGACGATGAACAAGAACAAGAAGAACAAGAAAAAGATTCAGAAAAACCCTGAACAAAGACTCAAACCCACTACCCCCAAGTGACAGTCAGCAGATCAGGACTTCCACAGTCTAACCACTCAGCTAAGTTTATCTCACTACTGGTCTGGTATTTGATGTGTTTAAATAAAAAATAAAAAAAAAAAAAAAAATTTAAAAAAACCCGAATACCCACACCACGACTGGGATACCTCTACCGTCTTTGTGAAGCAAGCTAAACTAAACATCACCTTAGATTCGAAGCCACACATCCCGATCGAAAAAATCAATGGCAAGGGGCAGATGTGACACGATCAATATTTCCGATCCCAAAAAAACAAAAAACATTCCCCCCCCTCCCCCCCATTCCTACCCCAAGCCTCAAACCCCAACCCACCCCCTCCACCCCACCCCCCTCCTCAAAATTATGCCGCTTAATCAATCAATAACATGGGAGGCAGATGAATATTAATTCTACAGCCTTAGAGGGGAGGGGAATGGGGTGGATAGAGGGGGGGAACACAGAGAGAGAGGAGAGAGAGAGAGAGAGAGAGAGAGAGAGAGAGAGAGAGAGAGAGAGAGAGAGAGAGAGAGAGAGAGAGAGAGAGGAGAGAGAGAGGAGAGAGAGAAGGCAAGGCAAGGCAAAATTCTTTTATTCGAGGATAGTAGATAAGCACTCGTGTGCTTTTTTACATCCAGTCCCCGCCCTTTTCAGGGATAACATTAAGATAAAAAAAATAATAATAATAGCCACAACTACACAACAACAATTATAATGATCCAAATACCAAAGGTAAGGAACCATACCAAGTATCAAACAACAGGCAAGAAATAACACAGAGATACAATATTAAGGTAATGTTATAAAAAGTCACTCATTCAGAAACGAAAATAAGAACTAAGAATCAATGATAATTTTGATTTGAATAAAGGAAAACAAACAAAAACAAAACAAAGAAAAAACAAAACAAAACAAAACAAAAAAAGCGCAATAATTAAAGAGCAAACATGAGAATATGATGAGGTTAAATGACTGAAGAGTGAGAGAGAGAGAGAGAGAGAGAGAGAGAGAGAGAGAGAGAGAGAGAGAGAGAGGGGGGGGGGGGGCTGTTTCTGGTCTTATTTTTTATGAAAAAGGGTAGTTGGATAGGGGTTTTTGTTGGGGTTTTAAGGGGTGTTTTTTTTTCTTTTTTTAGGGGGGGGGATGTTTGTTTTGTTGTCTTGTTTTGGGTTGTTTTGTTATTGTTGTTGTTTTTGGGGGGTGGCAATTGTTTTGGTGGGAGGGGAAGTCGGGTGTTTGGTTTTCTCGTGGGGTGTTTCGCTCGAGTTTTCCTGTTGTCACTGATATTTTTTTTTGGTTTGATTTGGGGTCTGGGCCAGTAGGTGGGGTGGCGGGCGGGGAGGGGGGGGGGGCATATCAACCGTATTGCAGTATTTTATTTGTTCCTCCACATGAGCTCAGAGATTCACCAGTGGCGAGATGTTGCGTATAAGACCGCTTTAACTCAGCTTTAAGGTAGCCGCATACCAACTTCTCGGATGGTGTCTAAGCATGACACCTGCATGTGGGGTTGTTTTTTTCGAAATATTGCCGTCCGTTTCTACAGACTTGAAATGGCAAAAAAGGCGGAATGGGTTTTTAACGTGTAAGCAAATTGTTCCGTCTACGTTTGTATACAGGGCCCCGGTTGATAGTCTTAACTGAAGGAGTTTTGGGGGAGTGGAGTCAGCACTGATGCTAACTCCTGGGTACAGTTTCAAACAAAATTGTCCAGGTGGTTCGATTCCTG
>CM060326.1:63004792-63012292 GCA_030674155.1 Stramonita haemastoma | reverse complement strand
ATATTGATTTATTTAGTGACAAAACAAATACAGCCTGCCAACATTTGGCGCATTGATTTTCATCAGCTCTTCTATTCCGCTTTTTTTTTTTAATTACTGCTGTAAATGATCCTATCTTTTGTAGTACATGTGTTCAATAATAGTTATTGTTATCAGCTTCCTGGCAAAAAAGATCGGAGATGCCATGGGCTCTAGTCTTAGTTGTTTTTTGTTAGGCTGCATCACATGAATCGGTGGTCTATAGTTAACACACAGATAGAGATGGTGAAAAGTTGCAAGTTCAAATCCCGTTTTAATCCAGCTTTCGACGGACGCTATAGCCGAGTGATCAAGACCTGTTGCCTTTATTCCCATGGGTTCATGAGCCTATTCTCTGTTCTTCACCTTCAACTTCACCTATCCCGTAGTCCTGCGGACCGTGGGGGCACCAATGAAGATTTTGCAACCAGCTTTCTCTTCTCCCAGTCTACCTGTTATTCTCTTCAAATATTTGCGATGAAACACTGCTGCTTTTTTTTAACAGTCTACTCATTTTCAGATGACATAAATAAAATGAGCTTGCCTGACCAGTGATGGGTAGTTCTAATATCATGAGAGACAGACAGACAGACAGACAGACAGACAGACAGACAGACAGACAGACAGACAGACGGATAGACAGAGACAGAGACAGGCACAGAGAGAGACAGAGAGAGTCAGGTGGACATTCACTTCAGGTGTCTGTGACATACAGGTGGACATTCACTTCAGGTGTCTGTGACATACAGGTGGACGGACATTCACTTCAGGTGTCTGTGACATACAGGTGGACATTCACTTCAGGTGTCTGTGACATACAGGTGGACATTCACTTCAGGTGTCTGTGACATACAGGTGGACGGACATTCACTTCAGGTGTCTGTGACATACAGGTGGATGGACCTTCACTTCAGGTGTCTGTCACTTGCAGGTGGACCTTCACTTCAGCTGCTACACCGTGTACTTTGAGGAGTGGCTCAAGGTGTTCCCCAAGAAACACTTCCTTTCCTGCGCACAGAGGAGTACAGCGCCGACCTGAAGGGAAGTCTGCTCAAAGTCTTCAAGTTTTTGGATCTACGTGAGTCACTGAGAGGGGAGAGAGAGAGAGAGAGAGAGAGAGAGAGAGAGAGAGAGAGAGAGAGAGAGAGAGAGAGAGAGAGAGAGAGAGAGAGAGAGAGAGAGAGAGGGTGGGGGGAGAGAGAGAGAGAGGGGGGAGAGGGGGGGAGAGAGGGGGAGAGGGGGGAGAGGGGAGGGAGGGAGAGCGAGAGAACTCTGAACTCTGAAATTTAATGTACTTCGGCCTTTGGCCATGAGAGAGAGAGAGAGAAGAGAGAGAGAGAGAGAGAGAGAGAGAGAGAGAGAGAGACAGACAGACAGACAGACAGACAGACAGACAGACAGACAGACAGACAGACAGACAGACAGACAGACAGACAGGCAGACAGACAGACAGACAGGCAGACAGACAGACAGACAGACAGACAGACAGACAGACAGAGAGTATGTATGCCTATGTGTCTGTCTCACTGTCTCTCTGCGTCTCTGTATCTCTGAACGCACAAGTGTGTCTGTCTGTCAGTTTGTCTCCCCATCTATCCATCCGTACTCGTTTGAGGATGCTTACAGTGGTCCAGAAGTAACATACCAGCCTGGTCTGGGTGAAAGTCTTTCGGGTGAGACGATAAACCGAGGTCCCATGTGCAACACGCATGCAGCCTTCACCAAAGAGCTCACGGCAACAAGATTGTTTTACGTGGCTACATTTTGTAGAAAGACGGCACTTTCATTGGAAAAGAAGTACAAAATCACGCAGACAAAAAAAAGGGCGGAAATGGGTGGCGCTGTTTCTGTGGCGATGTGCTTTCTTCGGGGAGAGCAGCCTGAACATCAAACAGAGAAAGCTGTTTTGACTGAAAGTGACATGCAATAAAATACTAAACTATACAATACGATAATATACAATGCAATAAGTATTATACACTATTATCTAATACAATACACTGCTAGAAATACTGTGCAATGCGAGCTATACAACATATACAATATATTATTATACAGATAAAGTACAATGCAAACACTTCAACACAATGCAATGCAATATAAAGCAATGCAATACAATACAACAGGGTCATAGCACAACACAATGCTCTACAATACAATGCACTACAACACAATGCAAGGCAATACAACACAACACAACACAACACAACACAACACAACACAAAGTAATACTACACAGGTATGCATCCATCAGCCTTGGAAGACTGGAGTTGAGCTCCAGTCTCTAGAGCGCAAAGCCTGGGTAAGTAAGTATGGAGGGCAAGCTGCTACCCATGCAGCAGACCCCTCCCTACCATGTCACTGGAATGGTCCATTGGCCTGCTCTTCTGAAAGGAAGAACAGGTTTTAACGTGTGCCCTAGATGTTGCGTCCGTTTGCACACGGGGCCTCAGTTTATTGTCGCATCTAAATGACTTTGACATTCAGTTCGATTTTTTCGTCATACTGGAAAGAAAGAGTACTAGCGTGGCTGGGAATCGAACCCGAATCTCACAGTTTAATTGTTGGCAGACGAACGTCTTAACCATCCTGCTACCTTCCTTCGACAATACAACACAAGACAACACAACACCATACAACACAGTGCAACATGGTGCTCTCGTGGTCTGCTGAACCGGGTTCAAATCCCGTTTAATTGGATATTTTCCCCTGGAGTTGACATCAGTTCCGACTCTACCCCTTCCCCCTCAATAAGTCCTTTACTTTGCGTAAGACTATAGACCAATGTTCCGCGTGCGAACGCACGCAGAACAACTTTCACATACGTTAAAACCTGTACCGCTTTTCAAAAGTGTAGGCCATTGTGGGCCTAGCTGTGTGGGATCTGATGACAACATTTACAAAACTGCATACACACGGGGACTAGATGTTAAAAAAAAAACCCACTAGTGCTAAATCCATTGTCTTCGAATTAAAAGAATAAAGGCAAAGGTAAAAGTGTCCCATAACCTAATAACCTATGTAGTCGTAGGGGAGCAAGGCATCAGAGACCTCAGCTTTTCTAGGGGCCAGCATGTTGAGGGCGGCGCCCATCTCCTCTCCCTCGCTGCTTTACCTCCCCTGACCCTAAAAGGGCAGGTACCCATTTACAGCTGGGGGAACTGGGGGGACTGTACTGAAGCCAAGGCACGCAAATGGTCACCCATCCAACTGGTAACCAACGCTCGACGCTTCTTAACTTTGACTTGGGAAAAGTTTAGCGATACCGCCCCCCATCTATTCTATATATCTGTTTTGTCCCTTAGTCTGGTGACCGTGGGGGCACCCCTGAAGACTTGACAACCAGTTCTCTCCATTCCTCTCTCTGTTCTGCCTTTCTCAAAGTTTTGTTGAGTTCTAGGCCCTGTCCATTCGCTGATGTTGTCCTCCCATCTCTTCCTTGGTTTGTCTCTTTTTACCAGACCCCCAAAATAAGACAAAAAGATGTCTTTGTAATCGATGGTATGATCGTCTGTGTCCCCAGCCAAACCATCCGCCAGCGATCTGCAGAAGATGATCACCGTTCCTCAGAGCTACCACACCAAGCAGAGGGATCTGGCAGGCCCCATGTTGCCGGAGACCCGCGCGCTTCTCAGAGACTGGTTCCGGCCCTGGAACCAAGAGCTGGCCCGCCTGTTGAAAGACAAGGGTTACCTGTGGGATGAGAAGTCGTCCGAGTCATGAGTCTCGTGTTTAGCACTTGTTGGGTTTTGTTTGGCGATTTTTTTTATTTCGTTGGTTTTTTTGTGGGGGAGGACAGGGGTGGAGAGGGGGCTGGTTTGGGTTATTTTGGAGGTGTTTTTTTTTTGGGGGGTGATTTGGGTTTTTTTTGTTTCGGTTGTTGTTTGGGGTTTTTTCGGGGAAGGAGGGATGTTTGGTGTTGTGTGTGTGTGTGTGTGTTTGTGGGTGTTGTGTGTGGTGTTTGTGTGTGTGTGTGTGTGTGTGTGTTGTGTGTGTGTGTGTGTGTGTGTGGGTGGTGGTGTGGTGTGTGTGTGTGTGTGTGTGTGTGTGTGGTGTGTTGGGGTGAGTGTGTGTGTGTTGGTAGGGTTTTTTTGTTGGTTTATTTGCTATTGTTTTTTTTGGGGGGAAGGCTGTGTTTATGAGAGAGAGAGAGAGGAGAGAGAGAGAGAGAGAGAGAGAGAGAGAGAGAGAGAGAGAGAGAGAGAGAGAGAGAGAGAGAGAGAGAGAGAGAGAGAGGACCGAGAGCCGTCATGGTTGTCGCTGTTGATATTGTTGTTGTTACTGCTGTTGTTGTCGTCATTGTTGGGTTGTTAATGATTTTTTGCTTGATATTTTTGTGGAGGGATGTAATGTGGAGGATAATTGTTATTCTATGTTCAATTTTGCTTTAAGGAGTGGGGAGGAGGAGGAGGAGGACCCTTTGCTTTAGTTAGGTTTGGGCTTTTTCCTTTCCCCTGACGCTGATTCCTTTGATCAGGTTGTGATAAACCACAGCTGCCCTTACCCCTCTCCTGTCCCCCATCTCACCTCACAGCCACACCCAGAATCTGTCAGAGCCAAAAGTCTTCTGTAAGCGAGGCCATCCTGAGGCCATCCTGAGGCCATCCTGAGGCCATCCTGAGGCCATCCTGAGGCCATCCCTTGAGGCCATCCTACGGCCATGCCAAGGCCACCCCAAGGCCATTATAGGCCATCCTACGGCCACCCATAAGGCCATCCTGAGGTCACCCTAAGGCCATCTTAAGTCCATCCTACGGCCATACTAAGGCCATCCTACGGCCATACTAAGGCCATCCTACGACCATACTAAGGCCATCCTACGACCATACTAAGGCCATCCTACGACCATACTAAGGCCATCCTACGACCATACTAAGGCCATCCTACGGCCATTCTACGGCCATCCTAAAACCATCCTGAAGTCACCCAAGGCCATCTTAAGTCCATCCTACGACCACCCTAAGACCATCCTAAGGCCATCCTACGGCCATACTACGGCCATCCTAAAGCCATCCTGAAGTCACCCAAGGCCATCTTAAGTCCATCCTACGGCCATACTAAGGCCATCCTACGGCCATCTTAAGGCCATCCTATGTCCATCCTACGGCCATTCTAAGGCCATCTTAAGTCCATCCTACGGCCATTCTAAGGCCATCTTAAGTCCATCCTACGGCCATACTAAGGCCATCTTAAGGCCATCCTGAGGTCACCCCAAGGCCATTCTAAGGCCAACCTGAGGTCACCATCAGCTGAGGCCCCGCAGACATCTGGGTCACTTCAGGGTGCTCCCTGATGAAGCCTGTTTTGATCCAACACGCACAAACACTCCCACTGCTTTGACTCCTTCTTAAATCAACTCTTCGACAAGTCGTTAGAGCGCTGCTCTCTTTAGGCAGTGTGTTGAGTTGAACCTGGCGGAGTCCATCCCTCTCCAGGTAGCAGGGTGCAAGCTGGGTACATTGGCGTGACCCGTTCCATCGACCATAGCTGGCTTAATCTTTTTTTGTGTGGATGAGTTTGGGCTTTTTGTTTTCCCCTGATATTGATTCGTTTTTATCAGGTTGTGGTTTATCAGGTGGATAATGATCATGATGATGATGATGATGATGATAGATGTCATGATCATGATCATGATGATGATGATCATGATATGATGATAGTCATCATCATCATGATATCATCATCATCATCATCATCATCATCATCATCATCATTGTCGTCGTCATCGTCATCATCATCACCAACAACATCATCATCACCACCACCAACATCATCATCATCATCACCATCATCATCATCATCATCACATCATCATCATCATCATCATCATCATCATCATCATCATACATCATCATCATCATCATCATCATCATCATCATCATTTCAAAGGGGGAACGGATACGCATATCTATACACTTTGATTTTTTTTCATCCGACCTGTTGCCCTTCTCTAGATATTGGCTACAGTAGTGCAATAAACCACGACAGTCTTCCGCCACAGTTACAGGACTCCACATTGAAGATGCTTGTTTCATGAAAACCCCTGCTTAGGGGAGGATATTTATATCCCGGAGTTTTTGTGTACACGTAGACAAGAAGTGATGATATGCTTTTTAATATAATTTAATTTTTATTGAATTGAATTTTTTTAATTAAATATTCCGGAGTTTTTGTGTACACGTAGACAAGAAGTGATGATATGCTTTTTTATTTTATTTAATTTTTGTTTGATTTAATATAATTTATTTTTTAAATAGATATTCCTTAGTCTTTGTGTACACCAATACAAGAAGTGATGATATGCTTTTTTTAATTTAATTTTATTTGATTTAACTTTTTGATTAACTATTCCGGAGGTTTTGTGTACACGAAGACAAGAAGTGATATGTTTTTGGATTTAATTGAACTTTCATTTAATTTAATTTTCTTAATTAAATATTCCGGAGTTTTTGTGTACATTAAGACAAGAAGTGATAATATGGCTTTTACTTTAATTCAATGTTGATTTGATTTAGCCTAATCTAATTTATTTTTTTAATTAGATATTCCGGAGTCTTTGTGTACACGAATACAAGAAGTGATGATATGCATTGTAAGTGGTGGTTTGTTTTTTGTTTTTTGTTTTTTTGGCTCGTTTTGTATGAATGTTCATTAGCGCTAAGATCACACCGTGTGTGTGTGTGTGTGGGGGGGGGGGGGGGTTGATATGTGCTCTGTGTGTGTGTGAGTGTGTGTGTGTGTGTGTGTGTGTGTGTGTGTGTGTGTGTGTGTGTGTGCTGTCTGTCTGTCTGTCTGTCTGTCTGTCTCTGTCTTGTCTGTGTCTGTGTGTCTGTGTGACTGCCTGTGCCTGTGTGTCTGTGTGTGTGTTTGTCTGTGTGTCTGTGTGGGTAGGTGGGGGGGGGGGGGGGGATATGTGCTGTGTTTATAAACCGTGGATTCCTTCATGATTCTGTAGCATGCTGCTAATCTCTGTGAGTGTACTCTGTCGATATATAAATATTTAACACAGAGAATCTAGTCAACACTGAGAGACGAATGGAGGTTAGATTTAGAGGAAGGTTTAAAAAAAAAAAAAAAAAGATTAGGAATGAAGCGAGCTTAACTGATCAAGATGTGTGCAAGTATAAACTGTAAACTGTATTAGATGTTGGACAACATTGCTGGGGGGGGGGGGGGGGGTGAGGGAGGTGTTGTTTCGTTGTTTTCTTATTTGGTGGTTTCATAAAGTAGATCAGGATCAATGCAGATGGCAGTGTTCGTTTTCATATTGTGCAATACCTTTTTATGTTGTCAGGTGTGTGTGTGTGTGTGTGTGTGTGTGTGTGTGTGTGTGCGTGCGCGCGCGCGCGCGCGCGCTTGGGTGTTGTGTGTGTTGTGTGTCTGTGTGTCTGTGTGTCTGTGTATGTGTGTGTGTGTGTGTAGTGTGTGTGTATGTGTGTGTGTGTTGTATGTGTGTGTGTGTGTGTGTGTGTGTGTGGTGTG
>CM060326.1:62994792-63002292 GCA_030674155.1 Stramonita haemastoma | reverse complement strand
CAAACTAAATCAAGAACAACAACAGCAACAACAACAATCAACAACAACAACACAACCCGCCTACGTCACAGGAACATGTTTTAATGAAGCTCCAATATGGAGTTGTACATGTTGTTTTGCGTACATGATAAAGGTAAAGGTGTCCCATAACCTAGGAGGTCGTAGGGGAGAGAGGCACCAGAGACCTCAGCTTCTCTGGGGGCCAGCATATTGAGGGCGGCGCCTATCTCCTCTCCCTCGCTGCTTTACCTTCCCTGACGCATTTACAGCTGGGTGAACTGGGGGACTGTACTGAAGTCAAGGCACGCAAACGGTCACCCATCCAACTGGTGACCACGCCCGGTGCTGCTTAACTTGACTTAGGAAAAGCGAGCGCTCTGGCCACTGAGCTATCCCGCCCCTCATTTACCAGACGCCGACGCAAGATTCGAACCCACGACTTCCCGGACCCAAAGGACTTTAGGCTTAGGGCCTACTGCTCGGCTAAAGCGTCCGTCTTTCTTCTATTCATCAATTGTTTATTGCAGTATTTTATTGTATGCTTTTCATATTAGTGTTATTTTCTTCTTAAGCTTATCACTTTTGTTTCTAGTTCTTTCAGTCTTGATTAAAAAAAATTTCAGGAGTACATTGTCGTTCCATCCTCATTAAATTGTTTGTAGTCCTACATTCCGCAAAGAGGAAGCCAGGAATTAGATTTTACAACTTGTGTGTGGGTATGGGTGGGTATGGCAGGCGTATGTCAACGTGACATGACCCAGGATATTTGTGCACATGTATATGAGCGCATGTATGCATTTATGTGTGGCATGTTTATGAGGATGGAGTCACGATACAGAGAATATTCAGTCTTCCCCCATCCTAAACCTTTTCTTTAGGGATTCTTCTTTTTACCACGTTTGTGCAAGATTACATTAGAAAGACAGAAAAAGGGAGACGATACACAGATACACATAGCAACCAGTCAGGGGGGGGGTTTCTTTCCAACAACACAAAACAAAGACACAAAGGATATTGAACCAGCTTTTATTGAATGGTAAAACAAAATGCAATAATTATATCCAAAGACATACATAAACACAGTTTGATATATTCGCAAGGCAAATACAGATGTAAGACAATCTAAGATTATCTTTGCGTGAATAGAGACTCTACACTTCTCTTTTGTGTATGGTACTGAAATAATGCACTTTGATTTTGATTTATGTTACATGGGTGAATCTGCACTGATCCCAACTTTGCTGTGTGACATACAGAAAACATACAGTATACATAACAGTAAGTTAAAAAAAACGACATGTATTTGCAAGAAACATTGTTTAAAAGACACATGATTCTTAACCACATCAAGGTACAAACACTGATACCAAACCAATAACAACAGACAATAACAGGCACCCACTGAATATCAAAAAGTACCCGAAAGACAAATATACTGCTGGGTGCTGAAAAAATATAGTCCGTAAGTCTATTAAAAATCTGTGCAACAATGTTCCCGATGTTGATGGGGTAGGGTGAAAGCTACAGTGGGAATACTTATATAGATGAATACTCATGCGTACAGGACATGTTAAAAATTTCCACACAAAAATTTGAGTGTGATCTCAAAGCTACACACACACACACACACACACACACACACACACACACACACACACACACACACACCACACCAATAATGCTTCCACACGTCCATACCTACCTACACAGATACCATATTCCGTTCACTCTCCCAGTTCCCTATCCTAGGTTGCAAAAGACAATAATAATAATGATAACAAATTTGCAAAAAATGGGACTTTTGTTTTGAGCCAGTAAGTTTTGATTTTTTTTTTCAAAAAGAAAATGCTGATTGCTTTCGTTGAATAAATAATGCAAAAACCGAACAGATCAAACATAGTCTGGTACAAATCTATTTCAAAGTGTAGAGATGGTTCTAAAGTAAATGATGACTGCTTTGTTGGAAATATGAAACTAAAACTAAAATAAAAATCTGACACGAAACTCTCAAGACAATGTTGATAGCATTTGGTGAACACAAGAAAACAGAAACAAATAGACTGGTGTTAATATGTTTGAAATATTGCTGTTCAAAGATTTAAACACTGTAGCCTCTTAACGAGGTGACAGCCCCGATATGGCCAGTGTGGTGGTGGGGCTAAGCTATAAACAACATGGTTGGATTGGATTGCTCTGAAGTCTTACCTTCAGAAGATAACAAAAAAGCAATTAATCCTGGTGATCTCAACAAAGGAAACTTTTTGTGTATCATATCACGGTTGTTTGTCATTTGAACTTGATCATGGGACTCAAAGCAAAACTGATACCATAAAACCAAACACTGATTTTTTTTTTTTTTTTTAAAAGAAGGAGAGGAAAGAAATGGGTGAGGTATGTGTGGATCGACAGTAAACAATGAACAAGGGCAATCATTTCTGGCTCTAAGCAAAGGCATTTATCTTCGCTTTTGACAGGCTATAACTAGAACGCTACCACAAAAATAATGTTGTAAATACCAAGAGATTTTCCATACAAAAGTCATGACAACTGCATTGCCAGTGAAGCAACCATCGCTAAAGATGACACCTCACTTCTCTGGCGTCTTTCCTCTTTTTAGGCAAAAAACAAACAAGAAGGGAGATAAGGCCAGGAGTTCTCCCACCACCATCAACAACCACCCACCCAACCACAGCATACTCATTTTTTGTGTGGAATGATGAATATCTCAGACAACTGCTGACTGCATGGAATGAGAAACAAAACTCTTATCACCTCAAATATAACAATAACGGTAAAAAAAAAAGAAGTAAAGGTGTTCCATAACCTTTGTGGTCACAGGGGAGTGAGGCATCAGAGACCTCAGCTTCTCTAAGGGCCAGCATATTGAGGACGGCGCCCATCTCCTCTCCCTCACTGCTTTACCTTCCCTGACCCTAAAGAGGGCAGGCACCCATTTACAGCTGGGTGAACTGGGGGACTGTACTGAAGCCAAGGCGTGCAAATGGTCACCCATCCAACTGGTAACCACACTCGATGCTGCTTAACTCGACTTGGGGAAAGAGAGTGCTCTGACCACTGAGCTATCCCACCCTAAATATCACAATAAACATTGAAAACCTGAAGAGCACCTGCGCACAAACAGACCCTCAATGAAAGGCCAGTGGGCCGGTCCCAGATAAGTTGTAAATAAACACTTCCATTTTGATTGTAGAGAAGCTTGACTTTGCAAATACTTGGTCATCAATAAGAGTTTTGATACATTTTGCTCAGCAATACATTTCAATACATTCTCTTCTGATGCCCTTGACTATAAACTCAGATGTTCTGCACCTTCAAGGTCCCAGAAATATACCATTCAAATACAAATGTGCAAAATAATGTATACAAAGCAATGACACATGCACATATACACAAAAAATGCATGCATGCACGCATAAGTGCACAACACACACACACAACACAACACACACACACACACACACACACACACACACACACACACACACACACACACCACACACACACACACTCATACACACTGAATCAAAAGAATGTCTATTTAAAAAAAAGAAAAATGTTTTGACCTATTTTATGAATAAAGTCAGACCAGAAGCAATGCCAGCTTTGACAGCAGTAAATTCCACATTATTTTCTGGTGCAGTAAAATTTCCCTTGTTTTAAGATATTGAGGCACTTTTTTCTTCAGAACATTTGAACACAGAGGTCGAATTATCACCCCCCAAAAAAATGAACCACACTATACCAACAAGTTTCCCAACATACTGCATCAAATCATACCAAAAAATAAAAATTGCAACATATATCATCATTTTCTTCTTCATCATAATTATGATCAGTGCGAATGCCCACCACACACTGTACAATTTATCACATTTGAATAACGCATGAGGTACAATCAGTATAAACAAATACACGTTAAGTAAATATATATCAGGTATAACAGAGCGAGTTCTTTACAATCTACATTTCTTTATCCACTGGGCCTGACTTGTCGGGCACTTCACGGCACGTAACACATTTCCACTCATATGAAAGACAACAATAGATGATGTCTGAGCTTCCACAAAGGAGGAGAAACAACACAGTGCATATCCAGCTGCAATAAACATCTTTTAAAAAAAAAAATTTTATTTCAAGGATAATGGAATAAACACTCATGTGCTTTTTTTTTTACATCCAGTCCCCGTGCATATGCAGCTTTTGTAAATTGTGTCATCCATTCCCACTGGTGCACAATAGCCTACTCCTCTATTTATTCATTTACATATTTATCTATCTATTCTTTTATATCAAGGATAATGGAATAAGCACTTGTGTGCTTTTTTTTTTTACATCTAGTCCCTGTGTGTAAACAGTTTTGTAAATCTTGTCATCTGTTCCCACTAGCACACAACGGCCTACTCTTACAAAAAGCAGAACAGGATTTAACGTGTGCGCAAGATGTTCTATGTGCATTCGCACACGGGGCCTCGGTTCATAGTCTCATCTCATCTGAAGGACTTTTTGGACTTCTTTCAAGATTCCTGCAGCACAGTGTGAATTCTAAGGGCCTGCCGGTATCACCAATGCCTGCAGTCACTACACTACACATCACATCACACCACACTACACCACACCACACCACACCACACCACACCCCACTACGCCACACCACACCCCACTACGCCACACCACACCACACCACACCACACCACACTACGCCACACCACACCACTCTACGCCACACCACACAGTCTGACAGGAGTGACGCTAGACAGCCTCATGGATCCTGTGGCAGGATGCAAACACTCCCCTCACATCAGGGGTATGGATGCAAACACTCCCCTCATATCAGGGGTATGGATGCCGGGGGCCTGTCAGTATAAACCCCATCCCCCCCTCTGGAAACTCTGTGCCAGGAATTCCCTCTTTTCTATCCCTCACTTTGTTTCTGTTTTGTCCCTTACCTCCTCCTTGTCTGTTTTCTTGGTTCATTCCCCTGCCTTTTTTTCTAAAAAGGCCAAGATAATTTTTTTTTCCCATGTCAAAGTAGGATGCGCTGGGCCTGACTTGTCAGGCGCTTAACAGCAGCGCAATGCATCTACACTCATATGAAAGACAACCATAGTTGCTGTCTGAGCGTTCAACAAAACAAAAGAAGAAGGGTGCAAACATTGGGACAGACCAGCCTAAAAATAAATATGATGTGATAAGCAGCAGACAGGATAATGCACAAACAGAACTGAGCGTACGAGCCATGACTACACAAAAGGATCTCTGTGACTCGAGTTCATGATATTGAATAAGAATACAACCAAAACATAATACCCAAGCGAAGGTTTGCGAGGATCCTGGTTCTTGTACCTTGAATAGATATATTATGATAATACTAATGAACAATACTCATGTATTGTTTGCAAAATACTAATGTGTGTGTGTGTGTGTGTGTGTGTGTGTATTGTGTGTGTGTGTGTGTGTGTGTGTGTGTGTGTGTGTGTGTGTGTGTGTTTTGTGTGTGTGTGTGTGTGTTGTATGTATGTATGTATGTATGTATGTATGTATGTATGTATGTACGTATCTACGTACGTACGTACATACGTATGTCTGTGTACGTTCATACATACATACGTAGAATATGTACACAGAGGTACGTATGTAAACTTCACTGTATATTACTCATGTATACCTGTCACAAACTCCCAAGTTTCATAAAACCAGTTATTGTATAAAAAAAAACAACATTCATTCAGTTATTGCATAAAAAAACATTCATTAACACTTTGTTCCTTCTGACAACAATGACTAAGTTACTTTCACTTGACTGAAAATACACAAAAAAATAATGACTAAAAGCTGAAGCAATGGAAGGACTACTGAATCTGAAAACGTTACACGACAATATGATGATAATAACCAAAGAAACCCACCACAGAATGAACAAAAAATCAAAACAAACACCGATAAAGGGCAAAAAACGAACACAATATTGCTAAGGACAAGGAAAGACTTCTTTATACTGCACTCATACTTTGACTAGTACTAGTACACATGATGTAAGTATGTAGGCTCCTTCCCACAGCTGAGCAATCAGTCTGCCTATGAGACATGACAATGGCACGACTGGGAGCACACCCAAAAAAAAAAAGATTTGTTAAGGTCCACGAGTTCAGAGTTTATTAACCTCCCTTTTGTGCACAAACCTTCTCTGATTTCATGTATACATAAAAAACAGATTCAAACACATCATCCACAGACACTGTAGAATGAAGTAAGCTACAATAACAGACCCCTTAAAATATCATTCTTTGTTTGGAAAATAAATGCTTCTAGACTTAAAAAGGCGGTGGTAAAGGTGTTCCTATTACCTTATGTGGTCATAGAGGAGCGAGGCGTCAGAGATCTCTGCTTCTCTACGGGGCCAGCATATTGAGGGCAGCACCCATCTCCTCTCCCTTGCTGCTTTACCTTCCCTGACCCTAAAGAGGGCAGGTACCCATTTACAGCTATGTGAATTGGGGGACTGTACTGAAGCCAAGGTGTGCAAATGGTCACCCATCCAGTTGGTGACCACGCTTGATGCTGTTTAACATTGGCTGGGGGAGGCAACTGACCACTGAGCTATTCCATCCCCTTTCTAGACATAGAGTACATAAAATTAAATTTTTAACATCTGCAATCAAACAGAATTTTTTTTAATCCTGAAAATATAAGTTTTGTTCTTTGAAAAATCAAAGTTTCTACAGTTGGACTATAAAACAACACGTTTAAGAACCGCATGGTTTCACACGTGAACATGTGCATGAACAGAAAAATGATAAACGTTTCTGCTTACCTACCTCAAGCAAAACCAGAACAGAATGAAAACAAGTCCACTCATGCTAATGCTTTCCTAACAGCAAAGTTTGTTTTTTTTACAGTCATTTTTGCTCATGACATGGCTAATACTGCTTGACAATTCTGTGGCACACTGCAGTGTTGAAATACTTGAAAATACTTATATCTAAATACAAATAAAAACCAACAATCAACAGTTCTATGGCAGTCAATATCAATCCGCTCTCTCCCATCTAGGTGATTGCATATTTCCTCTGATGCTGGAGGCCTGTGCAGTAGATATAACGAATATCACTGATGTCAAAGTGAAATGAATAAATACAGGTAGAGACACCCATCAAGGCCTGAATACCAGTACCTGTCCTCTTCATACACATGCAAACATACACACACATATATGCATGTATGCATGTGCGCGTGTGTGCGCGCGCACACACGCACACACACACACATACACACACTCTCACACAATACACCATACACACCCAACCACACCCAACCACAAACACATAAACACACATACACACACACACACACACACACACACACACCACACACACACACACACACACACACACACACACACACACACACACACAACACATACACACACATACACACAATCTGTGTGACATTTTTCTGTACCAAAATAACTCTTTTTTATAA
>CM060326.1:62984792-62989792 GCA_030674155.1 Stramonita haemastoma | reverse complement strand
CACGCACACATACACACACACACACGCACACACACACATTCACAAACACACACGCATGCACGATTGAAGTCAAATGGTGTAAACCATTCAGCTACAGTGTTTGTCTTATTTCATTTTACTTTATACCACTTTGTGTCACAGCAGATTTCTCTGCATGAAATTCGGGCTGCCCTCCCCTGTGAGAGCGTGTCACCACAAGTGCAGCGCCTACCCTTTTTTTTTTCTCTTGTCTGCAACTGTATTTGTTTTCCCTATCAGAGTGGCTTTTTTTCTACAGAATTTTGCCAGGGACAACCCTCTTGTTGCCGTGGGTTCTTTTATGTGTGCTCAATAATGATGTGTAACACACGGGATCTCGGTTTATTGTCTTATCCGAAAGACTAGCACTCAGACCACCACTCATGATCTGATGGATGGGGGAGAAGTTCTGGGCCCAAACGGGATTCAAACCACCGCACACTCCGACCTGGACTTTTCGCTTTCTAGACAGGCGCGTTACCTCAAGACCACCAATCCACCTTAATCTCCATGTTGATCTTTATAATAATGATTTATCCCATCTATAGCCATGTTCCTCAATGGCAAAGAGTGAGTTTATTTATTTATTTATTTATTTATTTATTTATTTATTTATTTATTTATTTATTTATTTATTTGTTTATGTATTTTTTTGTGTCGAGGATAATGGAATAAGCACTCATGTGCTTTTTTACATCCAGTCCCTGTGTGTATGCAGTTTTGTGAAAACTTGCCATCTATTGCCGCCGGCACACAATGGCCTACTCTTGCGAAAAGCAGAACAGGATTTAACGTGTGTGCAAGATGGTCTGCGTGCGTTCACACACGGAGCCTCGGTTTACAGTCTCATCCGAAGGACTTTTGGGGACAGTGGAGTTAGCACTGATGTTAACTCCAGGGGAAAAATCCCCTTGACTGGGAATCGAACTCGTGTCGTCAAATTGCCAGCGCAAGGTTCTGACCACTAGGCTATCCTGTCCCCCTAGAGAGAGATAGAGAGGGGGGCACAGCACACAGCACACAGCACACATCACACAGGACACAGCACACAGCACACAGGACACAGCACACAGCACACAGCACACAGGACGGATAGCCTAGTGGTCAGAACATTGTGCTGGCAATTTGATGACCCGGGTTCGAGTCTGGTCAAGGAGATTTTTCTCCTGGAGTTAACATCAGTGCTGACTCCGCTCTCCCCTAAAGTCCTTCAGATAACACTTTAAACCGAGGCCGCGTGTGCAAACGCACGCATAACATATTGTGTACACAATAAATCCTGTTCCGCTTTTTGTAAGAGTAGGCCATTGTGTGCCGGTGGGAACAGATGACATTTACAAAACTGCATACACATGGGGACTGGATGTAAAAAAGCACATGTGTGCTTATTCCATTATCCTCGATACAAAAGAATAAATCAAATCAAATAAATCAAACCAAATCAAATCAAATAAATCAAATCAAATCAGTGCACAGCAACTCACCCTGACAGACTCCATGTAGCGGGAGAGGAAGTCCAGCTCAAAGCCCAACAGCTTCTCGTCAGACAGAGACAGGGACTCCACCCCTTTCTGCAGCACACACACACACAGCAAAATAATAATAATAATAATAATAATAATAATAATAATAATAATAATAATAATAATAATAATAATAATAATAATAATACATGGAACATATATAGCACTATATCTTGTAAAAACAAACCAAAGCGCTTGCATTCGACCCACACATCACACAAGCAATCAATAACAATCTATGGTCCTAGCAAATTCAAACTACTCAAACACGCAAGTGCACACACACGCACGCACACACACACACACACACACACACACACACACACACACACACACACACACACACACACACACAACCGTGCGTGCGCGCGCCCACACACACACACATCCACAAAGGTTATACACTTTGGCAGGTAGATGTCGAAGGCGGGGACAGACAAGAGATGGAAACAGAAGGAGAAAATCTTTGGTTTGAAATAAGTGTGTCTTGCGGTTGGATTTAATAGTGTCAAAACACTGCATAACGCTTCAGGAATGATTACATGATTAAATAAGTGGTCTTTGACAGGTAAAGGTAAAAAAGGTAAAGGTGTCCCATAAGATAACCTATGTGGTCGTAGAGGAGCGAGGCATCAGAGACCTCAGCTTCTCTAGGGGCCAGCGTATTGAGGGCTTTGCCCATCTTCCTCTCCCTCGCTGCTTTACCTTTCCTAACCCTCAAGAGGGAAGGTACCCATTTACAGCCGGGAGAACTGTGGGAAACTGTACTGAAGCCAAGGCTCACAAACGGTCACCTATCCAACTGGTGAAGGGCGAGTTCTTCAAGACCACGGTTGGGGTTCGCCAGGGCTGCCTTCTCTCACCTGTACTCTTCAACCTCTTCCTCGAAAACATCATGACAGAGACACTGCAAAACCACCACACTTCCATCTCCATTGGTGGAAGACCCCTTTGCAACCTCAGATTTGCAGATGACATTGACCTCATGGGCAGCAGCAAACAAGAACTGCAAATCCTCACAGACAATTTAACAGATCGAGCGAGCGCATACGGCATGGAGGTCAGTACAGAGAAATCAAAGATCATGGTCAACAGCGCGAGTAATGACATCACGGAAATAAAGATGAATGGAGAAACACTAGAAGAGGTGAGCCAATTCAAATACTTAGGCTCCATCCTAACAAAAGATGGCACATCAAACAATGAAGTGAAAGCTCGCATTGCAACAGCAACATCTGCTCTAGTCAGACTCGAGAAGATCATCAGAAGCAACAACATCAGCTTCTGCACCAAATACCACCTTTACAAATCCCTCGTGATATCTATCCTCCTATATGGCTGTGAATCATGGACTCTGACAGCAGAGTTAGAGAGGAGAATCCAAGCATTCGAGAACAAGTGCCACAGAAGACTCCTCAAAATATCATACAAAGAACACAAGACCAATAACTATGTGAAAGAAGAAATCAAAAAGCGTGTGGGCCCCCAAGAGCCTTTGCTCTCCACCATAAAGAGGAGAAAGCTGATGTGGTTTGGTCACACCACAAGACACAACACCCTAGCAAAAACCATCCTGCAAGGAACAGTCGAGGGCAAGAGAAGAAGAGGCCGCCAAAAGAAATCATGGGTTGACAACATCAAAGACTGGACCGCCCAACCCCTGCAACACCTCCTACTAGCCACACAGGATCGTGAAGCATGGAAAAAGATCTCTGTTGCGTCTTCTCTCATGTCCCCCCTACGTCCTTTGGGACATGGGACTGAGTGAGTGAGTGAACCACATTCAACGCTGCTTAACATTGGCTGGGGGAAAGTGAGTGCTCTGACCACTGAGCTATCTCATCTCCTATAACGATCTTTGATATGCAACAATAATGACTTTGGGCCCAAGCCCAGTCTTAAATTCTATCTGTCCTTGTAAACATACATACGTTAGAAAAATCAATGCATAATACTTTTTATAAATCAATGAAACATTGGGAGAAAAGAAACGCACACACAAAATGCCAGATTATACACAAAAAAATCTTTTTTCTTTTCGTTCCTCAACTAGATCTAAAAATGTAAACCAATGGTGATAACTTTGCATATCTGACCGTTTTTACCCACCAGAAAATCTTGAAACCTAAACCTTACTATCTAAAATACACACTACTATCAACCTACTGACCCTCAAAAAGGCCCCAAAAGTCCTTCAGATGAGACTATAAACTGAGGTCCCGTGTATGAGCACACACAGAACATTTTGTGCACACAATAAAACCCGTTCCATTATTTGGAAGAGTAGGCCCTTTTGTGTCGGTGGGAATGGAATTCAAAACTGACAAAACCTCATACACATGGGGACTGGATGTAAAAAAGCACAGGAGTGCTTATTCCGTTATCCTCAAAACAAAAATTAAATAAATAAAATAATAAATAAATGAAGCTGGTGGTGATAAGATTTAAACTTGCAAAAGCTGTGAAGGCCAGTCCAGTATCATGGGCCTTTACCTCCCCCACTTCCTGACTAAAACTCTGAGGTTTACCAATGGTGAGAGTTAACAAGTCTTTTGGAGGAGACTAAACCAGTCGGACCATGTGCTATTTTAAAATATTTTTTATTTTATTCTTTTATATCGAGGATAATGGAATAAGCACTCGTGTGCTTTTTTTCATCCAGTCCCCGTGTGCATGCAGTTTTGTCAATATTGGCATCTGTTCCCACCAGCACATGATGGCCTACTCTTATGAAAAGCAGAACAGGATTTAACTTGTGCGCAAGATGCTCTGCGTGCGTTTGCACACGGGGCCTCGGTTTACAGTCTCATCCGAAAGACTTGTGGGGAGAGTGGAGTCAGCACTGAAGTGCTAAAGGATTTGTTCCCACCAAAAGACCCCACACCAGTTGAAAATCGTGAAGAGCAAGTGAATACCTTCTGACTGTCCTGGCAAAATTGGTAAGTCCAATCCCCAACTGTACCCCCAAAGTTGGAATATGGTTACCTTAATGGAGGGGGGGGGAGGGGGGAACAGTCACGTAGGTACACAAAAATCTCTCCATTAGCAGTCTGAGCTCTGAGCTCTAGCGGTGGGACAAAACAACAACAACAGCAACAACAGCAGCAACAACAGAAGTTTAGCATTATGACAAATATTCACATGTACGTACATATATATACTAGGCTGGTAGGAAAAGGGTAGATATTTGCACAGTGATTCTCTCATTCCTTCTTTTTTTGTTGTTGATTCTCTCATGCCTTACTTCAGAACTTCATTACCGGACTCTGATGCTGCTTAAAAATGTAAAGGTAAAAAAGGTAAAGGTGCCCCACAACCTATGCGCTCATCTCCTCTCCCTCGCTGCTTTACCTTCCCTGACCCTAAAGAGGGCAGGTACCCATTTACAGCTGGGTGAACTGGGGGGAACTGTGCTGTAGCCAAGGTGCACAAACGGTCACCCATCCAACTGGTAACCAC
>CM060326.1:62979792-62982292 GCA_030674155.1 Stramonita haemastoma | reverse complement strand
GAGAGAGAGACAGAGACAGAGACAGAGAGACAGAGACAGAGACAGAGACAGAGAGACTGGGGCAGACAGAACAGACAACAGACAGACAGACAGACAGACAGACAGGGAGGCAGACATACAGGCATGGGTAGAGGGATAGTGAATGGAAGGAGAGAGAGGACTCATATTACTGTATTCATATACAGTCAAAATCCCTCTAACCAAAAATATTTCAAGATCCACAACAGCCATAAAATGTCAATATTACTATATATATTATAATGAATTTGAAAACACCCAAATAAAACAAAAGCACCTACATCAAGAATTATGTTAAAAAAAGAAAAGTAGTAAGAAAAATAAAGCTGCCAAATTAAACCAACCAACCAACCAAAACACCACCAGATTCTGATTCACCTGACTAGTAGGTATAAACTGCTACAACATTCTTCACTGATTTTTTTTTTTCTAATTTCATTCCTCGGCTAGAACTCCGAGGTTCACCAATGGGAATTTTTGCCTATTTCCCACACCATTTAGGTAGCCGCATTCCAACTCCAGGATTTCACATTTATATCATCAATACTATCAGAAAGGAGAATTAACACTAATGATTGAAATTATCTGTCAAAAATCTTTGCCGATCACAGAAACTTTTTTGCTAGTAAATGAGAAATTCTGCTGCATTAGAATGGTGTGTCTGTGTGTCTTTTTTAATACCTTTATGTATTTATTTTCAAAAAGTGTTGCTATTTTTATCACTGTTAGAATTCATCCAAAACAGGATTCATATGACCTCTGACATGCACACTTGATCTTCCTCTGCAAGCACATAAATCTATGAATGATATTATGGCACTGGCAGGTCTGCACTTAACACTAACCTTGGAGATTCAAAAAACCCCTCCCTGAAATTTGAAGTCACAACATCCAAAAAGTGCCCAATTCACTCAGCAACATATCCTCTGAAGTTGGAGTATGGCTTCCTATATGGCAAGGTACTTAAAAATAGTCATACATGCAAACTTCTCATTCAGTGTGCAAATTCAATCTCACAGTGATTCCCAGGTGGGATGAGTGAGTCAGAGTACACATTCTGGGTGACCCCCCAGAGTGTTAAGCTGGGAACACACAACAACAACTCAGCAACAGGATATGATAATGTAATATAGTGTTATATGATACATTACAATATGATACAATATAGGATATGATATGTTATAACATAATATATACCATCATATAACACCATCTCGCATGTTACACATCAATGCAACACAAAAAATATACTACTATACACTACACAATGCTACTCTATGCTATACTACACTACACTATAATACAATACACTATAATACACTACACTCTAACACAAAACAATACAATACCAATGCAACAAACTTACAGCATATTGTATTTCCTCTGAAACGCATGCAAACAGAGAAGAGGAAAAAAGGGATGCAGCTTAAAAGCAAACCCAAACATCCCATGAACTTCAATGCACCAGAAAAATACATCACTTTAACCTTTGTTTGTTTAATGGACAAAGATTAATTTTTATTCAAATGGCTGATTTACGTGTTTGATAACTGCTCACTTATGTTGTGGTTTTCCTACTGCCCCAAACCAAGGACATTTCACAAACACTGGACAGCACTACTATAAAACAATTCCTTCCTTTTCTTTTTCTACCTAACAGGTTTTTAACATTCATTTATTTATTTATTTATTTATCTATTCATTTACTTATTTATTTATTCATTTATTCATTTGTTTCTTTATTTTTTATTTTATCTATTCATTTATTATTTTATATCAAGATAATGAAATAATCACCCATGTGCTCTTTTACATCCAGTCCCTGTGTGTATGCAGTGTTGTAAATTATGTCACCTGTTCCCACTGGCACACCATGGCCTACTCTTACAAAAAGCAGAACAGAATTAAATGTGTGCCCAAGATGTTTTGCGTGCGTTCGCACATGGGGCCTCAGTTTGTTTTCTCATTTGAAGGACTTGTGGGGAGAGTGGAGTCGGCACTGACGTTAACTTCAGGGGGAAAATCCCCTCGAACGGAATGGAACCTGGGTTGTCAAATTGCAAGCTCAATGTTCTGACCACTAGGTTATCCCATCCCCCACCAGGAAAAAAAACTTAAACCAAAAGCAAACTTTTCAAAGCTATCAAGAGAAATACTAGTTATGATAACAAACAGGCTATTTCTTCCATACACATATCTTTACAAATAAGATCATGGGGATTTTTTTTCCTGATACCAAGTTAAAACAAACTATGTATGAACAGCAAACTGAATCATCCAAATTCCAATAACACCTACATATATTATATTACATCCCCCTTGCTAAATGTCAACTATTAAAAGAAACAAACCGTCCCTCCGATCTAAATGCATTATTGTATTTCAATTTATACATGCATGCATATAATTATACTCATCTTGTGGCCGAGCAAAAAAACTACATATAATCTTAAAAAAAAATATATGAATCCCATAAAAGAAA
>CM060326.1:62954792-62967292 GCA_030674155.1 Stramonita haemastoma | reverse complement strand
GTCAAATGTTGGCTTATTCATTTCCCATTCAGGGGTATCTGAAAAAGAAGGTGTCATAGCAAGAATGTTTTCATTAATTTTAGAGGCTTTAAACATATTCAAAGTAAAAGTCTTTATTGATGTCAGTGATACAATTGATCTAGCACGTTTAGCAAAGTCTATGTCTGATCTTAAGTTAACTTCTTTTTGTGAAAAATTTTCGTTTGAATAACATCTCAAAACATATTTTGCAGCGCAGAATTCTCTGTGTTGGTCAAGAGGTAGCACTCCTGCTTCTTTGTAAGAGCCTAAGGTAGATGCATGAAAAGGAACTCCGAGAGACAACTTAATTGCTTTACTGTCTACACTTTGCAATTTATTTAGCAAGTATTGGGGAGCGCTGAAAAACACCTCTTGCCCATATGTTAGTCTTGAGCGCACTAAAGAGGAAGCTAAAGATATAAGTGATTTTGTGTCTTGCCCCCAGGGTTGTTTACATACAATTTTTTAAAAATTTAAGCTCTTCCTTGCTTTATCTAGTACATAGCTGATATGATTATACCAGGACAATTTAGAGGTTAGAATAACGCCCAGAAATTTGACATGCTGGGTGTATTGTATTTTTGTGTCATTTATAGTAAATAGAGGGAGTTTCCCCGGGTCATAACCTGAATTAAAAAGCATCATGTTTGTTTTTTCAAGCGACAAACTAAGCCCATTTTCTGTCATAAATGAACTGATTTTATTCAATTCACACTGGTAAAGTTTTTTAACATAGTTTAAAGTTCGGAGAGAAGTTTTTCGTTTTAACGTTACTTTCATCCATAAGCAAATGTCATCCGCATATTGAACTAGAACTGTATTGTTCGACAGTTTTCCTGGTAAATCAGCTATTAGTATATTAAATAAAATAGGAGCGATTACTGATCCCTGGGGTAAACCCATTTCCAAAGTTCTTGCATTTGAGTATGTACCTCCTATTCTTGTTTGAATCAATCTATCTGCCAAAAAATGTTTTATGAAATTAAACATACAACCCGAAATTCCAACAGTTTGCAATTTATGTAGAAGTTGATTATGCCATACTTGTTCATATGCTTTTCTTACGTCAAAGAACTTGCAAGGATGCTTTTACGTCTAGCAAACTGTTGTTTGACTTGTGTGTGTGTGTGTGTGGTGTGGTGTGTGTGTGTGTGTGTGTGTGTGTGTGTGTTGTGTGTGTGTGTGTGTGTGCAAAACATAATTCATAAGATGTTTTTTCTTTTCTCTTAGTACACAAAGGGTTTGTTTTATTTTTTACTTGCTATCTACCACTACTCCTATCCTTCCCCCCCCCCCCCCCCCCAACTCCCTTTTCCCCAGGTCCCCACTTAGTAAATATGCTCATGAAATTTCATAAAAGTCTTACTTCTGAATAGCCTTGCATTCCAGATCAAAGTCGTCAGGTTTGAGAATGTGGCAGTCAGACCCCAGTTGCTTTTTTGTCTTGGATTCTATGCTCTTCGGGTCAAACTCTGGTCGAGCTGGTAATGGAGGCACCTGTAGAAAAGAGAAATGTTGACCAAAACCTTTCACTACTTTATTACCTACAAAGCGGAGTTGAAAATACTTGTTTAGAGACATGATGCAAGAACAATGTGTGAAGCATTTGAATTGATCATGGTGCATCTTACTCTTTTACACTGGCATGCACATACTTGCGTTATGACAGCAAATACACATGTATGTACCCAAGCAAGTATGCACACAAAAAACACATAATTATAGAGTTCACACACATGCACACGCATGCATGCACACACACACACACACACACACACTACACACTACACACACACACACACACACAACACACACACACACACACACACACACACACACACACACACACACACACACACACACACACCACACACACTACACACACACACACACACACACACACACACACACACACACACACACACACACACACACACACACCACACACTACACACACACACACACACACACACACACACACACACACACACACACACACACACACAAACCTCATCCCATAGATATTTCAGAGCAAAAACACCACCAGCAGAACTCACAATGATGCCCTCCGTCTCATTGCCGGAAACCAAACAATGATGCAGCCATTCAATGTCTTCAAACTGCCGAGTGACCACAATCCCGCGATCCCCATCCACACGTGTCGTCATGATGGTGAACTGCAAGCTAGAGCCATCTTTAACAGCGTCTGAGACAGACACGCGGAAAATGGGCAAGGTTCCAGTATTTAAGGTGTCACTATGTGAAAAGCCTCCTGATCTGATTCCTCTGTGTCTTCATATGGTACATCGGGGCATTCTTCACCCTGCAAGAAAAAAAGAACAAAACAGATTATGCATTTGCAAAAATTTCGAACAAAAGAAATAGTAATACACACACGACACTTCTTATCACCATGGATATAACGCCAACCTTGATTTTAGATTATTCCTTACATACCAGGGGACGGATAGTCTCAGTGGTCAGAGCACTCGCTTTCTCCAGCCAAAGTTAAGCAGCATCGAGCGTGGTTACCAGTTGGATGGGTGAACGTTTAACGCCTTGGCTTCAGTATAGTCCCCCCAGTTCACCCACTGTAAATGGGTATCTGCCTCTTTAGGATCAGGGAAGGTGAAGGGAGACGAGATGAGCACTGCCCTCAACATGCTGGCCCCTAGAGAAGCTGAGGTCTCTGATGCCTTGCTCCCCTACAACCACAGACCTCTTTCTTTCAATGCCTACATCCCCACCCCCACACCCCTCCTCCCACCTCCACACACAAAAGAAAACTTCTGGAAACTTATTAGGTTTGCAAGGAAGGGGGAAGGGGAGGGGGGAGGCAGAAGCAAACATCATAAGGGTTGGAAGTTTGGTGGGCTATGAGTGTCGATTTTGTTTGTTTTAATTTGTGTTGTTTGGGGTTGTTTTGTTTTGTTTTGTTTTGTTGGGGGATGGTGGGGTGATGATAATGTCAAGCTCTCTATAAAATAAACATCAAGAAAACATGCTTATCAATCATTAAACAATAAAACCAGCTTAAAGGAATGCACAAACACTTAATCAACACTAATTATAACAAAAACTAAATTTTTTTTTTAAATCACACAACCACCAAAGGAAAAAAAAAAACAAAACAAGCTCAAACAAAAATAAAGAAAAAACACCGAAAACAAATCAAATAACAAAATCACGGTGAAAAATTGAATGACATAGAAAATCATCGTTTGTAAGCTTGCGTGATCGAGGAGGTATGGTAAAACGAACGCACAATGGATGAAAAGGGGGCGTGTGCTATTGTGAACTGTACAATTACGAGTCGCCAGTACCAAATAAACACAGAACGATTTTATGTAACCACAGAAGATACAGTAAAGTGAAATATGCGTGATCACAGGACAGTATGATGATAACATGATTGATGACGCTTACTTTTGACATTTTGAAACGCTGACGCTGAGGAAAGTATAGGCAGCAGCACTCAGCTGAAAAGTTTTCCTTGTCTTCCGGATGATTATCCTTTTCTCGTGCGATTCCTAAATGGTTTAAAACGCAAACAGGAGAAACAGTCCGCTTGAGACACATAAGCCTAAGGCCTTTTTTCTTTCTTTTTTTTTCGTTAAGACAAAAACGCTCTCAACATCAAGATGATTTAAGTTAAGTCAAAATTATCTTTATTGAGGGTAAAAGATGAAGTTTATACAACTTTCTTTTTTTCCTCTGCACTCACATAAGAAAAGAAAACTGTATAAAAGCCCCCCCCCCCCCCCCCCCCCCCCCCCCCCTTTAGAGAAAAGCATCAATCTACGTTAAAAAGAACTCAGTGAATAAGGAAACATGAGTGATTGTTTGGTTTATTTATTTATTTATTCTTTTACATTTACAGTGTTTTACATCCAGTCCCAGAGTGTATGCAGTTTTGTAAATCTTGTCATCTGTTCCCACCAGCACACAATGGCCTACTCTATGTTTCGTGTTTCTGTAGCCTAACCCAGCGAACACTGACATGGGTAGGCCTAACAGATCTTTAGGCCTAACGTGCATATTAATTTTGTTGTTCTTCAGTTTAATGTCTGTTCACATAAGTGATATTAGACAAGAAAAAAAAAGTTACCTGTAAAACTTTTAACCAATGG
Source organism: Stramonita haemastoma (assembly GCA_030674155.1). Lineage (NCBI taxonomy): Eukaryota > Metazoa > Mollusca > Gastropoda > Neogastropoda > Muricidae > Stramonita > Stramonita haemastoma. Next base: position 62,963,141 of record CM060326.1, on the reverse strand, counting down.
TAGAAACAAAAAGTCAGTAAAAACACCAACAGTGAACATTAAACCCTGAACAATCAATCAGAACTTTTTAGAAAATCAAGAAAAGAGCACGAAATCAATGTCTCTAAATTTGATCTTTGTGCATATTTGATCTTCTGCATGTGTATTGTATATATACACGAAGGAAATCAAGGCACTGGCATCCTCTCCTTATAGACACTATGATTCTTACTCGTACTCAGTCCCTAAATCGGAAATCTCCGCTGGGACGTTAATTTAATCACAACAAAAGGCACTGGCGTGTCTGCACTCGAAATTGACCTCGGAGATCGTAAAAATCTCCACCCGTAATTCACCAGACGCCGCCGAGATTCTACCTTCGACTTCATGACCCATGGAATTTAAGTTAAAAACTCAGCAATCGCGTCCGTCGACCTTTTGTTTAGGCCTAGGTTCGGTTTGGTTTCGGTTCGGTTAGGCTATCACAGACGTTAGGCCTACTGCTTACGACAGTTTATTATTATTATTATTATTATTATTATTATTATTATTATTATTATTATTATTATTATTATTATTATTATTTATTCTTTTATATCGAGGATAACAGAATAAGCAATCATGTGCTTTTTTTCATCCGGTCCCCGTGTGTATGCAGTTTTTGTAAATATTGTCATCTGTTCCCACCGGCACACGATGGCCTACTCTTACGAAAAGCGGAACAGGATTTAACGTGTACGCAAGATGTTCTGCGTGCGTTCGCACACGGGGCCTCGGTTTAAAGTCTCATCCGAAGGACTTTTGGGGAGAGTGGAGTCGGCACTGATGTTAACTCCAGGAGAAAAATTTCCTCGACCGGACTCGAACCCTGGGTCGTCAAATTGCCAGCGCAATGTTCTGACCACTAGGCTATCCGTCCCCCCAATTTACGGTCTTTGAGCATACGATCGCCTAAAACAAAGAATGCATCACTCAGCCAGTCAACGCTGGCACAGACGGCTGCATTTAGATTCTCGTTTCATAAAGGGCGTGGCCTTAAAATGAATAAAAGCATCGAAGCCAAAAACGAACTTGCCCCCATTCTAAACGAAAGAAGCCTAGGCTACTGCGGCTGTGCAAATGTCCCGGAAAATCCAAATAATGACGTAATTCTGTTTCCGTTCTCATTCTTAGAACGTGACCTAAGAAAACAAAGTAGACTGCTTCTGGTTTGGCCTTTGCTTGTGACTGAAAACTTGAAAAAAATACAAGGTTGTCTTACATGGTAATGACACCGAACTGTCAAAATGCATAAGCTGTTCGGTGGTAAAGCCAAACCTGCGACAGCCACAAATTTACAAATCCAGAAAACAAAACAGATCGAAAGTCTTCGAAAAGTCAGGTAAGTTAATCAAGCACAGGATTGTCCAGTATCCATGGTATTATTATTGCAGTGATCACTGCATTAGTCAACTGGTCTTTGAGAAGTAGGCCTGACTGTCGGTCTCTTTTGTCATTATCGACTCTAGATCTTTTGTTCAGACTTAATCAGGAGCGAGGTTTTATGGAGGACATTGGTCAAGCCTTTTTTTCTTCTTTTTTTTTTTACGGGTTTAGTATTTTAATTTTTATGCTATGGCGTTTGAACGCAATTTGGATTTTCATGAACAGATCATGCTCCTAAGAGTGAAAAAGCGTCACCCACGTTGATGCTGTTTCATCTCCTTTGAATTAGAACCCAGTAGTTTGACCATTTTTGCCCTCAAGTACTTCTGTGGAGATCGCATATTATGTTCTCTAATTCAGTAGATAAAACATACGATACAATGAGTCATTTCTGGTCATTTCTCATTTTCTTGTTTAAAAAACACACAAATTCATGCATGGAGATGAATTTATCAACTTACAGTCAACTATTTAGAAAATGATTATGAATTAGTCATAATCATTTTTTAAACTGTTGACTAAGTTGAATATGATGATGTTTGATAATCATGACTCAGTATCTGTTCCACATCCTGGTCTTGAAATAGTCATTTCAGTTTTTTTTATGGGGGGGGGGGGGGGGGGGAGAGATTCTGTTCTAAGACTGTCTCAATTATATATATATATATATATATATATATATATATATATATATATATATATAATAATTCAAACCTTAACAACTGCAGATAATGAGAATTTAGATGATGTAGATAACTAGATTACAAGCTTAGTTTGTATCCTCACACCTTTATACTAGGTAATGATGATGAGAATGATAGTAATCATGAATAGTATTACTATTTAGTATTACTGTTCTAAATAATGATACGATAATGAATACTGTGCATATAATCATTTTAAAAGCTATAGGCACTTAGTTTACAGCATTTATTTGATCTAGTCTATACAAATACCAAAACATAAATAAAAACTGACACCACACACACACAACACACACACACACACACACACACACCACACACACACACACACACACTGACATACTGGCACACACACATGCATGCATGAACATGTATACTAAACACACACACACACACACGCGTGTACAACCACACACACACACAACCCACACACACACACACACACACACACACACACACACACACACACCACTCACACACACTGTGGTATTTATCTTACTCCAGTTTACTTGCTTTTCTTTTTTATCATTTTGTATTCATGAATAGCTCAAGGAGTTTGTGATGGTTAGATCTGTTTTTCCTTTTCTTCATTCACCTGTCCAAACAAACACACCAACATTAATTTTCATCTCTTTTCCCTGCCCATTGCCTATATATCAAAAATCACTTCTTAGTGGAAAGGCATTAAAAGGAAGACCCAGACATCTGTGTGCACACATGTACATGCACACACATGTTATTTATAGACACACAAACACACACACACACACAGTGACACACAAACACACACTCACACACACGCTCTAAAAATAACTTTTTCTTTACATTATTTATGGCATGCTTGGCACACTAACTAAGGCCCCAAGGTGAGGGTGTGTTTGTGTACGTGTTGTTGTGTACGTAGAAATAATCATGTATTCTTTTTTTTCATGAAGTAACTGTTAAATCTGATTTTCATTTCAGTGCCATTGAAATTTTACGAGATGTGGAATACAGAGTTATTCTCCGAAATGGATCAAATAACATCACCCTGATAATGTAAGATCTTAATCATTACTGTTCTACTAATATTATTACTATTGTTGTTACTGTTAATCAATGTTATTATAATTGTTGTGTGGTTTGTGCATTGTATAACTTTGTTGCTCTTAGTAGTTACTGACTTCCCATGCTGTTGTTGTTGTTGAACATTCATTACTTTAATTTTAAGAACTTTGTATGAAATTGAAAGGAGACTCTATCACTTTGATCAGTTCATTTTAATCACTTTCACTCAGTTTGTCCTGTGAACTGAATGATTGAGCATATCATTATAAAGGATCTGTGTGTGTGTGTGTGTGTGTGTGTGTGTGTGTGTGTGTGTGTGTGTGTGTGTGACTCTGTGTGTGACTCTGTGTGTCTGTGTGTGTGTGAGTGTGTGTGTGTGTGTGTGTGTGTGTGTGTGTGTGTGTGTGTGTGTGTGTGTGTGTGTGTGTGTGTGTGTAAGTGTGAGTGAGTGATAATTACTGACATACTGTTTTCTTGTAAGTGTTTGATTTAGGTTAGGTTTTGCAAGTTTTTTCTGAGAGTTTTATTTATTTATTAATGAAAATTTATTCATCCTTTTATTTCAAGGATAATGGTATAAGCTTTCATGTGCTTTTTTTTTTACATCCAGTCCCATTGTGCAGTTTTGTAAATTTTGCCATCCATTTCCACTGGCACACAATGGCCTACTCTTCCGATGGTTGATTAATGGCGGTGATTATGAAATCATAACGAAATGATGGGACTAAAGAGACAGGACCAGCATGCAGAACTTCACGTGATCCCACTGCCAGCATCTTTCATCCAAACTAGCATTGCAGTGGAGATGCTGATAGTGATACATGTGTGTTTCTGTGTGTTTGGTTATTGTTACCATTATGATTCACATAATTTTTGTAATAAAAACTAATATGATTGCATTTGAATTTTAATTAACAAGAAATCTGTATGAATACTATAACGTTAGACTACAAGTTATGCTGAAATATGTTAAAGTTTATCTAAATTGTGTGTTCAGGATAATTATCCTGCTGCTTTTTAATAATAATATTGATTGAATTATGCACAGATTATTTAACATTAAACACATACACAGTTTTTGCACATAGTCATATTCACATTATACTATACATGTACACATTCATCCACACATGCATTTAGTGCACTCACACATGCATGCAAACACAATGCACCCATGCACACATTCAAATGTGCATGCACAAACACACATACATGTGTACCTGCATGCAATGTACTTAAGCATGCAAACACAATGCACACATTCAATTTTAAATGAAACACACACACACACACACACACACACACACACACACACACACACACACACACACACCACACACACACACAAACACACACACACTTTTGTAAATTAATCTAATTTTAGTTCTGTGCCTGTCTTCCTTCCTCTCCTTAAGTGGGTTTTTTTTAATCTCACATAAAAAGTTACCAGATTTAGTCGTTCTTAATGAATTGTTAAATTTTTATGTGTGTTGTTCTGCAGTTTGAAATTTTTTATTTTGATCTCGTGCTTTGGGGCTTTTTTTTTTGGGGGGGGTTGGTTTTTATCTTTTGTCAATAAGAACAAAATGTACAATGGCAGTGTTTGTGTGTTCAGGGTTGTGTTTTTCTTTAATAATGAATTTTGTATCTTTATTAATACTATTAGTATTATATTAATAGTGTTTTTGTCTCAGTAATAATATATAAATTAGATTTTTTTAAAAACCAGTTTAACTAGGTTGTTTTGATATTTTAAAATGCGTGTGTGTGTGTGTGTGCGCGCGCGCGCGCACATAATCATGATAAATTTTGGATAATGTGTGTGTGTACATAAAGAGTGTGTGGCGCGTGTGTGTGTGAGCACATGCATGTGTGCATACAAGTGTGTGAACTGTAATAACTAAAGATAATGACCCATGATGAATGAATGTTGAAATTGTGGGAAAAGGAATAAGCCGACGTTGACAGGCTATGGTAATGGCGGTTGCAGAGCGTTGACAGCACAGTTTCCTCAAGACAAGCCCCTGGTGTCAGTCAACCCACCCGTCACACACCCATGGGTGGACCCTCAGAGCTCCATGGTCACTGGCTGTCCCAGCATCAACAATGTAAAGCTCTCCTTTGAAATGGTGGTGGTGGTGGTGATGGTGATGATGATGATGATGATGATGATGATGATATGATCATTATTTGGGGTTGCAGTCGTTGTCATTTCCTGTTATAAATCGCTTTTGTATCTAGTGCAATACCCTAGAAGTACATGCCATCTGAAAATGACTCGACTTCACACACACACACACGCACACCGCACCACAACCCGCAGCGCAACGCAACGCAACGTGCACGCATGCAAGCACGCATGCAATCACACACGCACATACACATACATTTAGGCAACTTTAGAAATAAAACAGTACAGTGCACTATGTTCTAAGGCTATTGGAAAAAGTCTTCTATTTCTCTGACAGTGTTTTACTTTTTAAGAAATCATTACATTCAAAGTATTCCATATAAACTGTACCGTATGCGCTATGTCATAAGAACAAAAAAAGTGTGAGAATTCTGAATATGTATGTGACGTAACCTTTTTTTTTATATCTTCTATGCATACAGTTTTGAAAATTTTTGTTAAAAGGCATCCTTTCTGTAAAAACTCATCATATCTTATGGTTATGTTAATATCAGAGGATTGCAATTTTTTTTTTTCTAAAGATTTCTTTGGGGTTTTTTGTTTATGAAAAAAGTAGATGTGGTGGTTGAATTTACATAGCATTTGACTCTTTTAGAAGTTGTCATATTTCAGGGGGGGAAATGATTGATAGTAATATGAAAGAAGTGAAAAATTCGCATACAGAAACTTGTACAATAGTGATTTTATCACTCGATGTAGCAGTTTTGCGATCAAGTTTAATCTATCAGTGGCGGTGAATTATTATGCCTGCTGGTTAAACTAAAAACCATGGATTGAGTATGTCCTACATACGTTATCTTGTTAATAGGGGGAGGGGGGAGATTGTGTGATGAAGCTAAGAGTGTGGAATCAGTCAATGAATAGTTACTGTGTAGTGCTGTGCATAAAGGGTTTAGTGCAGGACTTTGTTTTCTGTAGTTTGTTTGTTGATTAATCGGCAAACACCAAAGTGTAATTAAGAAAGGATATTTTGATTTTCCCCAACCTAGTCAATATCTGGGATCAATAGGCAGACTGATGGACATGTGTGATAGTTACTCTTGTATCTGTGTGTGTGTGTGTGTGTGTGTGTGTGTGTGTGTGTGTGTGTGTGTGTGTGTGTGTGTGTGTGTGTCTGTCTGTCTGTCTGTCTGTCTGTCTGTGTCTCTGTGTGTGTGTGTTTGTGGATTTTGTGTGTTCATGTATTTGTCTTTGTGAGTGAGATCTCTGGTTTTTTTGTGTATATTATATGTGTGTGATTCTGTATGCATACACCATGCCAACATATACATGTAAACATGCATGCTGTGTGCGTGTGTTGCAGTTTTCCATGCACAGTGACTTGGGGCAGGCAGTGCAGACGATCCTCGATGAATTCAAGAAAAATCCTCCAGTGCCTGTCCCTGCTCCTCTGTAAGTCTCCTGCTGTGTCTGTCTGTCTGTCTGTCTGTCTGTCTGTCTGTCTGCCTGTCTGTCTGTCTGTGTTTTCTTTCAGTGACGTGATAAGCAGGAGGACTAGGAGAAAAAGAAAGGAAGAAGTAATATGGTGGTCAATAGTTTTTTGTATAGTACAATACCTAATTGATATATAAACTGAAATGGGGGGATAACTTTTTTTTTTCAATCCTGTTAAGTGTTAAGAGAGTAAACTCTTCAGAGGTTTTTACTATCACTTTTGCACCATTCATATCAACAGGGTTTTTTTTTTATCAATCCTGTTATGTGTGAATCGTGGACCCTGACTACTGATTTGGAGAGTTACTTAACCCTTTGCTGGGCACAACGCCCCAAAGCGCCCGACCCTGTCCTTGGGCAAAACGCCCCAAAGCGCCCGGCGACATGACCGTCACTTTAGAGCGATCATACATTCGTAATTGCCGCCAATCTCGCTTCAAATCTCGTGAATATAGAAGCCACGAGACTGGCCCGCGAGACTTCCGCATGTTTATTACAAATGGCGGCGATTGGAGTGAGTTTGTTGCAAGTTTTGGAGGAAAAAAATCGCAAATTTTTCCAAGATGGATGCTATCTTCGAACCCGACATGTACGATCGTTTTTACAGCTTCCATGCCGAAAATATTACGCTGTGAGATGTGTATCTAGGCTCAAATATCGATGTAATCGATCCTAGTAGTGTGTGCACTTCTGAGTTTGTTGACTGAAGTGAGAGAGACGACTTTGACTACGGCGAAGTTCGAGACGAAAATCGATCGTCAAATCTAACACGGCCGATACGCGTTTTGAATTCTACTCTTAGATTTGGGGAAATTATCGCGGATTTCAAGTTCGGCAATGGTTCAGAACTTGATATATTTTGTTATTTGGTTGCTATTCGGGATTTTGATACGGCAGCGGCTCAAACTTAAACGTTAAGCTGATCGCGATCATCGGTAAACAAAAATGGCGGTCGTCGGAATGTTCGATGTGTTCGTGCACCATTTATCAAAAAAACTATAAAACCAACAGTAGGTTGAAAATATCTTTTCTATAATTGTTTCTTAATGTTTTAGTTTTTATTTAATCAAAATCCATGCACGCATTCTAAAGTTATTGCAACGCTAACTGTAACACACGCAAACCAATCAATGACTTTGTGTGTTTATGCATTATAATTCTAAAAGAAAATAAAAATAATGACAAAAATTGGGTATTAGCAATTTCTTTATTCATTTCTGCATCTTGCTGTTTTTATTTCATCAAAATCCACCTGACCATTGTAGAGTTATTGCATGTTAAATACATACACCCACTCACAAGCCATCCACCTCCATTTTCTCTGCCCAGCAGGAAGGTGACAAATGATTTTGCTGTGCCCAGCAAAGGGTTAATCTATAACCCTCGTAAAATAAAATTGCGTTTGCGTTTGAGAGTAAAGTACAGGCGGTAGAGATGAGATGTTTCAGAAGACTCCTTGGCATCTCCTACAGAGACCACATAAGCAACGAAGACGTGCATAACAGAATCCAGCAAATCATTGGTCCCTGAAAACCTTCAATCAATCATAAAGAAGCATAAACTTAAATG
>CM060326.1:62947292-62949792 GCA_030674155.1 Stramonita haemastoma | reverse complement strand
CGATGATGATAATGATGACAGGCTGATGGAGCTGCAGGAGCTGATAGAGAACATGATGATGACAATGGTAATGACAATGATGATGATGACAATGATAATAACAATGATGATGATGACAATGATGATGACGACGATGATGATGATGATGATGACAGGCTGATGGAGCTGCAGGAGCTGATAGAGAACGAAGAGCAGGTGCTGGAGATGGTGCAGGGCATGCCAGAGCTCAAGTCCTTCGCCGAGAAACGAGAGGCTTTGGCCGAGCAGTGCGTCTTCCTGGCACGTAAGGCTCTCACTGCACGCTCACTACAGCGCTCTGCTAGTGGCTTGAGGCCCCCCTTATATGCTTGAGCAGTGTCTTCCTGGCACGTAAGGCTCTCACTACACACTCACTACAGCGCTCTGCTAGTGGCTTTAGGCCCCCCCCCCCCCCCCCCCCATATGCTTGAGCAGTGTCTTCCTGGCACGTAAGGCTCTCACTGCACACTCACTACAGCGCTCTGCTAGTGGCTTTAGGCCCCCCCCCCCCCCCCCATATGCTTGAGCAGTGTCTTCCTGGCACGTAAGGCTCTCACTGCACACTCACTACAGCGCTCTGCTAGTGGCTTGAGGCCCTCCCCCCCCCCCCCCTCATATGCTTGAACAGTGTCTTCCTGGCACGTAAGGCACTCACTACACCCTCACTACAGAGCTCTGCTGTTGGCTTAAGGGTCTACCCTCCTCCCTAGTTTAGAATGTTTTTTTGTTGGGGGTCTAGATGTAACATGGGTTTCTAGAAAGTGAGAAGTGACTGGTTCAATCCCTGTTGGAACCCTGACTTTGGCTCCATCCCACCATGAGGGGTGGTCAGGATGCTGAACCTTGGGCAGGGAAGATCAGGGGATACCCCATGTACTGCACACATTTATCACCTTGGGCAGGGAAGATCAGGGATACCACATTTACTGCACACATTTATCATACATTGGAAAACCCAGGGTGACAAAAAAAATTGTCTGATAACATTCTGTTTAAAAAAACAAAAATAAAAAAACATTTCATTAATGAAGAACAATACACTTGCATACAAGGAGTCTTTTTTTTTTTTAATGGGTGGCACTGCTTTTGCAGTGACTTGGTCTTCCCAGGGAAAGCGGCCCAAATTTCATGCAGAGAAATCTGCTTTTATTTAATGCTGTGTAAAGTTACCATTGTAAGTAACAGCTTTATTTGTTTAATAATAAAAAGCTGTTACCAGCATTGCAATACGAGTATTTTCAGTGTCCTTCAGTGTGTGGTTCAGAAATTCACCTCTGAACAGCGAGTATGCAGGGCCTATTCTTCTGGGTGGTCTCTCAGTGGCCTGACTTTGTTATCTCTCTAAAGAAGCTGAGTGCATAAGTAAGACAGACCAAGGTGGCTGTGGTTGTGTGTGCTGGTTGGGACGAGCGACGTGGGTGGAGTAGAACTTGATTCCAAAAAAAAAGAAGAAAAAAAAGAAAATGGATTACAACAGCAAAAAACCCCAGGCCACAAACATACCTGAGGAAAGAGCTGATCTTGTTCCCTTTGATTGATCAGATGATGGGGTTCATTCACTGACTTGTTCTTCGTTGTGACTGTTCTTTTGGATGTGGTTACACACACAGATTGACACTCACAGCTGTCTATTTCCCAGCTCCTCTCAGCTGCTAATTATCCCAGCCCAGCCCAGCCCAGCTTTGGCCAGCTGGTGCTATTTATAGCAGGAGCTGACCACACATGGACTAGGTAAAAAGAAGGAACGCGCTAAATTTAGCATGCTTGACTAGGCCTTACTGAGTGATGTTGGATTTGCGCACTGTGTACAGGTCACTGTGGTTGTTCATCTGTGGTCATAAGCAGAGATATGAGCTGGCCGTCTTGACAGGTCAGGATTATAGTCTGACTGTTGTTCTGTTGCCTGGCCTATGTGACACTCCACCACGAAATGAGTCGCTTTGCACCTGACCCACTTTTCCGTGAGGAGCCATTTTGGGCAGGTGGGGGTCAGCTTGTCAATTTTGATTGATTGTAAAACTGTTGCCATTACTCTACCTTGCACTGATGTATCCCTGCATAATTTCGTTGGCTTTAAAATCGCACTTAAAAGTACCCAAGCCCTCATTCTGACCACCTATTACAATGCAAAACTTAAATATCTTTTTTTTTTTCACTTCCTGCAGTCTGTTATTTCAACAGGTGATAACTTTAAATAGAGCTGTCTGATTTTTAATCTGTTTTTTTGTATTGAATATCCTTTTTATTGAAGAGTAATAACATGTTAACAACTAAAAACTGACCTTGGGTTCAGTGCAGCAACTCATTACATGTGGTGGAGCATGAACATATTTTGTCTGTGAGAGAGGTTTTTGACTCTGAACCAAAAATGTGCTTTCTTCGCAGTTTGTCAGCTGACTCAGTTCATTGTGTGTGGCTGTTACAGGCAGCAATTTATCACAGAAACCAAAGATCAAAGAACTGAAAGAGGAGCTTGCAGAAA
>CM060326.1:62942292-62944792 GCA_030674155.1 Stramonita haemastoma | reverse complement strand
TCTTATCTATCTTATCTATCTATCTATCTATCTATCTATCTTATCTATCCATCTATCTATCCATCTATCTATCTATCTATTCATCTATCTTATCTATCTATCTATCTATCTATCTATCTATCTTATCTATCCATCTATCTATCTATCTATCCATCTATCCATCTATCTATCTATCTTATCTATCCATCTATTATCTCATCTACCTATCTATTCTATCTATCTTATCTATCCATCTATCTATCCATTTATCTATCTATCTATCTATCTATCTATCTATCTATCTATCTATCTATCTATCTATCTATTCTATCATCTATCTATCTATCTATCTATCTATCTATCTATCTATCTATCTATCTTTTATCTATCTCATCTATCTATCCTACCCTACCTATCTATCTATCTATCTTATCTATCCATCTATCTATCCATCTATCCATGTCAGACGCTTAACGGCAGCACAACAGGTTTTCACTCATGTAACAGACAGCAACAGTTGATGTCTGAGCGTTGGAGGACGACAAAGAAGGAGAAGTATCAAAACTTTACCAACACAGCACACAAATCCACATCACTCAGTCAGGGGTGCTATATTTAGCGCACCCTTTCCTTTTATCTAGTCCAAGCGTGGTCAGTTGCCTGCTATAAATAGCACCAGCTGGCCCCCACCTAAGCTGGGCTGGGATGGGATGGAATAATTTTAATTTAAAAAAAAAATTTTATTATTATTTTTTATATCAAGGAAAATGGAATAAGCACTCGTGTGCTTTTTCACATCCAGACCCCGTTTGTATGCAATTTTGTAAATCTTGTCATCCGTTCCCACCGGCACACAATGGCCTACTTTTAGGAAAAGTGGAACAGGATTTAAAGTGTGCGCAAGATGTTCTGCGCGCGTTCGCGTGCACATGGGGGCCTCATTTTGGAGACTCATCCGAAGGACTTTTTGGGGAGAGTGGAGTCAGCACTGATGTTAACTCCAGGGGAAAAATCCTCTCCAACGGGAATTGATGGATTAATTGATTTACCAACACAGCCCACAAATCGAACATTAGATGGAATAATTAGCAGCTGAGAGGAGCTGAAAGTGGGGGGAGGGGGGGGGGGACTGACTGCTGTGAGGCCAACACTGTGTCAGATTTAATTTAATTTATTTTATTCTTTTATATGGAGGATAATGGAATAAGCACTCCACTCTCTCTCTCTCTGTCTCTCTGTCTCTGTCTCTCTGTCTCTGTCTCTCTGTCTTTGTCTCTCTCTCTCTCTCTCTCTCTCTCTCTCTCTCTCTCTCTCTCTCTCTCTCTCTCTCTCTCTCTCTCTCTCTCTCTCTCTCTCTCAAATGTATATATATTGTAATGTAAAGGCAAAGGTTAGAAACGGTGCTAACTTTAACTGATTAATTATATCATTTGTACAAGAGGAGTTAAACGGGGTGACACTTGCAGTCCTGTCATTTGTTTCCTTATTTATCAAAGAACTAGATAACGGAATAAGCACTCAGTGCTTTTTTTTTTTACATCCAGTCCCCCTGTGTGTGTGTGAGTCAACCGCATTCCGCGCGAAAATCGTCTTTGTAAACATTGTAACATGAAAACGATAGGAGATGAGTTTCACTTCATAATGGAATGTTCAAAGTTTTCTGAGCTTTTTGAAGAATGTCCTACCTCATCAATATTTGTATCCAAGATCCATGTTCACATTTTGTAATTTGTTCTCATCTGATAAAAATATGTTATTAAAACTTAGAAAATTCATAGTTAAGGGTAAAGTTGCATGACAATAATGAAAAGGTTGACTATATATTTTTTATTTCTGTGAAATTCTGTGTATGAACGTGTTCTATTAATGCAAATTATACATATGTTACAGTTGATTTTGTTTCCGGACATCCTCCATGCCCCAAGAGGGGTCAAAGGCGAATTAAATCTTGAATCTTGTGTGTGTGTGTGTGCAGATGGCGCGGTATGACGAGCTGCGGGGGGGGTTTGAGGCGAAGTGTGAGCAGCATCTGACCATGTCGGAGCAGTTCCGCCCCTCCCACATCCAGACCAACCTGAAGGTGGCCATCCTGCAGGCTGAGGAGGAGAGTGAACACATCATGCAGGACTTCCTCACCAGTCAGTGTCTGTCTGTGTGTCTCTGTGTGTGTGTCTCTGTGTGTGTGTGTGTGTGTCTATCCTATATGCTGAGGAGGAGAGTGAGCACATCATGCAGGACTTCCTCACCAGTCAGTGTGTCTGTCTGTCTGTCTGTGTCTGTGTCTGTGTGTGTGTGTGTGTGTGTGTCTATCCTATATGCTGAGGAGGAGAGTGAGCACATCATGCAGGACTTCCTCACCAGTCAGTTTCTGTCTCTGTGTCTGTGTCTGTGTCTGTGTGTGTGTGTGTGTGTCTATCCTATATGCTGAGGAGGAGAGTGAGCACATCATGCAGGACTTCCTCACCAGTCAGTGTGTCTGTGTTTGTGTCTGTGTCTGTGTGTGGGGGTGTGTGTCTATCCT
>CM060326.1:62907292-62939792 GCA_030674155.1 Stramonita haemastoma | reverse complement strand
CTGAGAAACAGATCCTTGCAGAGAAATCTACGGAACGTTTCTAGAAACAACGAGTTTGCTCATGTTTATACCTCTGAGGACATCCCTGACACTATCTTATGTGAAAGTGATGATATGGTTTTTCAGTTTACCTGGGCAAATGATTCTTACCACCCTGCAGATTATTTTTGGTTTGCTAAAAGAAACATTAAACACATGACTCGGGAAGAAAAAGAAATTTACTCCAAGCTGAAATTGTGGACACTTGCCGATCGCGAAAGAATTAAAGACAGAATTAGTGCTGGACTGGGTATTCTTCATGTTATGATGGATGCTATAAGATATTTTCTGGGTTAGATGTAATTATGGTTGCCTCTGTGTGTGTGCGCGCGCATGTGTGTGCGCGCGCATGTGTGTGTGTGTGCATGTGTGTGTGTGTGCATGTGTGTGTGTGTGTGTGAGAGAGAGAGAGAGAGAGAGAGAGAGCAAAACAGGAGGGTTACGCATATTGTTCGCTTTTTCACGTGTTTGAAAGTGCACGAGCCAACGTACCAGACAGAACGTAGCGATATGAAAGCCTTGTCACAGACTTGAAAACATGAAGTTTATGCTACTGCCACCACCCCCCCTTTTCCCCAACTTGCAAAGACCGAAAGTGTTACATAACAATTCCTCATAATCCGAATGTAAACCACCTCACCATGTCGTGGAATCCATGCCATGCCGACCATCTGGGTTGTAGAAATGATACATTTTTTGTTTCTGAAAATATGTGTTTTGTGCCCAGTCCCCTTCCCGCTGTCCCCTTGTGAATGGGCTTAAAAAGCTTGACACAATAAAATATTGTCATTGTCATTGTCATTGTCTCTCTCTCTGTCTCTGTCTCTGTCTCTGTCTCTGTCTCTCTCTCTCTCCTCTCTCTCTCTCTCTCCTCTCTCTCTCTCTCTCTCTCTCTCTCTCTCTCTCTCTCAGTGAAAATATAATCAGAGATTTTTTTTTTAAGGAATCTGATTAAATTGTAGGATTATAGATTTGTGCTTATGCTTGCCGAAAGCAGAACCAAAAAAAAAAGACAAAAACAAATGGGGTAATCTTGTGAAACTATAAACTCAAACTAAAAAAAAATAATGCTGGAACAAAACTGCCAACATAAGGATGGATTTACTCATGATGCCTTTTCTTTTCTGTTTTTATGTTTTGAAAACGGCCCAACATCTGAACGTTTTGTTTTTTTCCCCAATACCTGAACGTGTTTTTTCCCCCCCAACACCTGAACGTTTTTTTTCCCCAACACCTGAACATTTGTTTTTTTCCCCAACACCTGAAGGTTGAATCATCTTTATCCTACAGTGTACTGAGATCAAGTTCTCTCCCATCATCACTTTATAAAACAAAAAGATAAGGACAATTTTGACAAATAATTACACTGGAAACTGTGTTGCAATAATTTAGTATTTAGTTCCACAAGCTCAACTGGGGATAAAACCTGCACTTCTTTGCTTTCCAGGCAAGTGTGTGAACTCTCGACCAGCCACTTGAACGTAGTCCAGGCTCTCTGTCCTTTAGGGGGGTGGGTTAGCCTAGTGGTCAGAACAGTGTGCTTGCAATTTGAGGACCCTGGTTCGATTCCCGTTCGAGGAGATTTTTACCCTGGAGTTAACATCAGTGCTGACTCCACTACCTCCCAAAAGTTTTTCGGATGAGACTATAAACTGAGGCCCCGTGTGCAAATGCACATAGAACATCTTGCACACACATTAAATCCTGTTCCGCTTTTTGTAAGAGTAGGCCATTGTGTGCCGGTGGGAACAGATGACAAAGATTAAGAAAACTGCATACACACGGGGACTGGATGTAAAAAAGCATATAAGTGCTTATTCCATTATCCTCAATATAAAATGAATAAATAAAAAAAATTAGGTACATAAAAAGAAATGGGGGTTCGAACACTTTCTTTCAAAAAAAAAAGGGGCAAAATTGGAAATGACGGTTATAAAGAATTGTTGATGCTGTTGTTGTTGTCGTGGCTGTTAGTTCGTGAGTTACCTGGTGTGTGTGGCTGTGTGCCACCGTTATAAAGAATTGTTGATGCTGTGGTTGTGGTGGCCGTTAGTTCGTTAGTTACCCTGGTGTGTGTGGCTGTGTTGCAGTTGTGCCACCTACGCAAAGCCAAGGAGGAGAAGCTGTCCAACATCATTCTGTCACAAGGGGATCAGTACTAGCTCCTCCTCCCCCTCCCCCTGACCACTGACAGACAGACAGACAGACAGACAGACAGACACCTTCACCCGCTGACCAGGCCCATCAGTGCGGGGCTGACAGCGGCCTAACTGACCACTCACTGCCTGCCTGCCTGTCTCTCTGTCTGCCTGTCTGTCTGTCTGTCTGCCTGTCTGTCTCTCTGTCTGCCTGCCTGCCTGTCTGTCGGCCTGCCTGTCTGTCTGTCTGCTGTGCTGTGACAACGTCTGTGTCATTCCATCGTGTGTTGTAGGCTTGTTTTGTGATGTGTTACTTGTATGTATGTATGTGTGTGTGTTGTGCTGTAGGCTTGTTTTGTGATGTGTTACTTGTATGTATGTATGTGTGTGTGTTGTGCTGTAGGCATGTTTTGTGATGTGTTACTTGTATGTATGTATGTGTGTGTGTTGTGCTGTAGGCATGTTTTGTGATGTGTTACTTGTATGTATGTATGTATGTGTGTGTGTTGTGCTGTCATGTGCTGTAGGCTTGTTTTGTGATGTGTTACTTGTATGTATGTATGTATGTGTGTGTCTGTGTTGTGCTGTCATGTGCTGTAGGCATGTTTTGTGATGTGTTACTTGTATGTATGTATGTATGTATGTATGTATGTATGTATGTGTGTGTGTATGTATGTGTCTGTGTTGTGCTGTCATGTGTTGTAGGCATGTTTTGTGATGTGTTACTTCTATGTATGTATGTATGTGTGTGTCTGTGTTGTGCTGTCATGTGTTGTAGGCATGTTTTGTGATGTGTTACTTCTATGTATGTATGTATGTGTGTGTCTGTGTTGTGCTGTCATGTGTTGTAGGCATGTTTTGTGATGTGTTACTTGTATGTATGTATGTATGTGTGTGTGTTGTGCTGTAGGCATGTTTTGTGATGTGTTACTTGTATGTATGTGTGTGTGTGTGTATGTATGTATGTATGTATGTATGTATGTATGTATGTATGTATGTATGTATGTATGTATGTATGTGTGTGTGTTGTGTGTCTGTGTTGTTCTGTGTACCTGTTTCAGTCAAGGCAGATTTCTCTTGCGTGAAATTCTGGCTTCTTCCTCGGAGAGATAGTGTGTCGCCACAAGAGCGGTGCTATCCTTTTTTTTTTTTTATTACCAGTGTCTTTTTTTTTTTTAGTCATTTATTTATGGATTTTTTTTTCTGTGTTCCATTTGTTTAGGTGTATTATTTTCCTGTGAGAGTGGCTTCTCAAAAAAAATGTTTTCCAGAAAGAACTTCTGTTGCTGTGGATTATCTTTGATGTGCAAAGTGACTGTTTATGCAGGGCTCCTCTCTTCATCGTCTCATCCCAAAGACTAGTAGTAATATCCCTCATGGGTAGTGGACAGTGGAAAAGGTTGGATTCAGACAGGGGCCAACCCTGCGACCTTGCATTTTCAAGGCAAGCGGGTAAATTCATCGCCTCTAGATGATAGATTCACTGCATTGTTGACTAAATCACTACATGTCCACAAAGGGGAGGGAGGGGGTTATTGGGTTGTTTAAAAAAAATTCGGGGGGTGGGGGGAGCAGTTTTTTTCTTGCTTTTTGATCTTACATTTTTATGCTCTTTCTTCTGACTTGTTTTTCATTCCACTTGAAGAGATCAGATTTTCTCCCCAGGATTATTTTGATACTTTGTATGAGCTGGAGTGAAGTTTGCTTTTTTTCCTGTTTTTTGTTTGTATTTTATTTCGTTGTTCTATTATTTATTTCTTGTTAAGATCAAGGATTATGAGGAAGAACACCAAAAAGACCAGAAAAGTCACTTCATTCAATCGTATTCGTAATCTCATATTTTGTGGTGTTCACTTGTGCCTGTTGTGATCAAGCATCCAACATGAGCAAGATTTTGGACTTTAAATAAAATTTTAAAAAAGGATCATAAAGACAAAAAAGATTCTTTGTATCAACAGGGAACAATTGTTATCTACGCAGTACTGAAGTGGACATAAAGTTCTGTACAGTTTTCATTCCGAGTTTTGTGTTTATGGGTTACTTACATGTCAGTTTATATTCTTATCTGTCAGTATTTCCCCTCTCTCACCTTCCCACTCTTTTGCTTTGTAAGACTGTTGTCTGTAATCTTTTCTGTTGTTTTT
This sequence comes from Stramonita haemastoma, assembly GCA_030674155.1. NCBI lineage: Eukaryota > Metazoa > Mollusca > Gastropoda > Neogastropoda > Muricidae > Stramonita > Stramonita haemastoma. The sequence goes on along the minus strand of CM060326.1, from coordinate 62,935,471 downwards.
TTGGTGCCTGGTGTGTAATTCTGTGTCTGTTCGGTTGTTGTGCTGGTGTTGTGATGTCTCGACAATCAGTGGCTGACTTCTTTTTTTTTTTATATTCTTTCAGAACTTGATCTCTCCATGTGTGTGTGTGTGTGTGTGTCTGTCTGTCTGTCTGTCTGTTTCTGTCTGCCTGTCTGTCTGTCTCTCTCTCTCTGTCTCTCTCTCTCTCTCTCTCTCTCTCTCTCTCTCTCTCTCTCTCTCTCTCTCTCTCTCTCTCTCTCTCTCTCTGAACATGCAAGACCTTTCTCAGATGTGTTGGTGTACCGCCCTGTTTGTGTCAGGGCCGTTTTGGAAGGTTTGGGTTTTCTGTTTCGTTGGATGACTGTGTGTACTGCTGGGTTGGCTTTTCCAGTGGTGTACTTTGTCATGCGTGGATGTTTGTGCTGTTGGTTATGGTAAGCGTATTATGTCGAATGTTTGTGCTGTTGGTTATGTTAACTGTATTGTTAGATGTTTGTTTTTGTTGGTTCTGTTAACTTAAGGTGTAAAATATTTGTATTTGTTGGCTATGTTGATTAACTGTACTGTGTAAATTTCTCTCCTATGTGATTTATGATTGGGGCTTCATGATCATTTAGTCAGTGTATTTATTGAACTATTGATGATGATTGTGTTTGGTCTGTTGAATATAATACAATTGTGATGGAGGTAGGGGAGGGGTTGAGGTCTCTTTTTATGCATTTGATTTGGGGGGGGGTTCTGGTTAGGGGTTTTTTCTTCACCTGTTTGTTTCTTTCAGATTTGTTTTTGCCTGATGTGTGAATCCTACTGTCTGTGTGTATAGATAGCTAAACCTGAAATGCCCCAATGAGGATGCTAAAAAAAAACTTATGAAAGAATGATCTGCGTTCCTGCTATCTGGAAATCCTGTGCATGGAATTTCCTCTTTTCTATTTTTTTTTCATTTTTTTTCTTTGTCTCTTGTGTTTCTGTTTTGTCATCACTATCTGGCATATTTTTTCTTGTTGCTGTAGTCTTCAGTGTGGGGGAAGGAGGGTGGGGGGGGTTGACAAGTTCTCTGTATAGGTTTTGATGATGTAGTGTGTTTCTTGTCTTTTGCATCATTATCAGTTTATTTATCTGTTTTCATTTTGGTACTTTGGCTACAGGCATTGTGTTTGTCTGCTGTGTGTGCTGGTTGTTTTTTAAGTAACATTTTGCGGAATAACTATCCCTGATTTTAGGCTGTTTTTTTTAATGACATGTTTTTATAATGGTGTAAATCCACAGCTGTCAGCTTCCCCCACTTTCAGCTGCTATTCATTCCATCCCACCCCAGCCCAGCTGGTGCTAATTATAGCAGGAACTGACAACACTAGGACTTGGGAAGAGGATGGGGCGTGCTAATTTTAGCACTGCGCTCTGGACCCTTGACCCTTGACTTGAGTTGCGCTGGATTTGCGGGCTGTGTAAGGGGGGCAACACTCATGTTGTCAGTGTACTATGAAGTTGTGTCCCTTTTCCTCCCTCAGCTTTCCTCCACCTGTCCAGTCTTCTCGGTGACTGGTTTTGGGTGTGGAAGTCTGGGTGTTGGTGTTTGGTGTGGAAAGTCTGGGGTGTTGGTGTTTTGGGTGTGGAAAGTCTGGGGTGTTGGTGTTTTGGGTGTGGAAAGTCTGGGGTGTTGATGTTTTGGGTGTGGAAAGTCTGGGGTGTTGATGTTTTGGGTGTGGAAAGTCTGGGTGTTGGTGTTTTGGGTGTGGAAAGTCTGGGGTGTTTGGGGTTTTGGGTGTGGAAAGTCTGGGGTGTTGGTGTTTAGTCGTCCCTGTGGGGATTTGTCCTTGGTGTTGTTTTGTCTCCAGTGTGGTGTCACCCTTAGATTGAGAATGTCCCCCCTCTCCCCAGGCTAGCTGGCCTGAAAACATGGATGAATGGATGGATAGGTGGGTGGATGAATGGGTGGGTGGGTGGATGAATGGGTGGGTGGATGGATGGATGGATAGGTGGGTGGGTGGATGAATGGGTGGTGGATGAATAGGTGGGTGGGTGGATGGATGGATAGGTGGGTGGGTGGATGAATGGGTGGGTGGATGGATGGATGGTAGGTGGGTTGTGGATGGATGGATTTGTCTTTGCTTGCATGGATGGATGGATGGATGGATAGGTGGTGGGTTGGTGGATAGATGGATGGATTTGTCTTTGCTGATATGGATGGGTGGATGGATTTTATACTAGAGTGTGGGTGTATGCCACTTTGTCTTTGCTTGCATGAGAAAGGTGCTTAACGCTTTTTTTTTGTGCTTAGAGAGAAAGAGATCCTCCTCCTAGTTTTAAAAAGCATGATGATCGTGTGTTCATAGTGGTGATACTTGCCTGTAAACCATTGATTGTATGTTTTGATTTCTGCAAATAGTCTTGTGGTGTGTGTGTGTGTGCATGTGCACGCTTTGTGTGTGTGTTCAAGATCATTGTGATTCGTACATGCCAGATTTCGTGTCAAAAGATAAGTGAGTGGAGAGAGATGGAGGAGAGTGCTGAGGAAGGGTGTTGGACATTGCATGCACACATTCCTCAGAACCATGCGTCCTGTGCCATACTGGAAGACAGAGGGTGGGGATTCCCAGGGTGACCTTCATAATCTGTACGATGTTTCTGTAGCACAGGGTGACATTAGTATGCTCTTTACTGCTTCGCTTTTTTAGAAAAAACATGGTTTTACATTGTTGGTTCAACTCTAGTTAGCTACAGAGCGATTTTCTGATCCACCACTGTGTCCACTTAGGTTTTAAATTTATGTATAACAGGCAGGGGATTTTACTCAGAAAGTGTACAGCTACATTTTTTTTTTTAAAGAAGAGTTCTTGGTGATCCTGAATGAACAGTAGAATTGATATCTTATTAAAAATAGATAAATAAACACCTACTTGTAGAGTCTTGGGTTATTGCCACCCATTAACAATTCTCCCTTAAGTCTTTCCAGGCAGCTAGGATCAGGAATCTCTGAAAAGAAAAGGAGATACTCCAGTTGTTTTTTTTATGTTTTGCAGCAAACTTCACAGCTTTACTTCACAGACGACCGTTCTGTTCATTTTAGGTGAAGAAGGCACCAGTGACCTCTAACATCACACCAGGATAATAATAATAACATCATAATAACAATAATAATAATAATAATAAATGGAATTTATACAGAGCTATATCTTGCAAGGACAAATCAAAGGGCCAGCACTCAACCCATTCTTAGACAGTCATACAAAGAATAGCAATGAATAGTCCCAACAAATCCAGATCCACCATTCAGATATCTATATATCTTTCACAAGTGTGTTTCTGGAAAACAGCTGGTTGAGAGGGCTGTTGTAGAGCTGACAGCTGGTTGAGAAGGCTGTTGTAGAGCTGACAGCTGGTTGAAAAGGCTGTTGTAGAGCTGACTGACAGCTGGTTGAAAAGGCTGTTGTAGATCTGACAGCTGGTTGAGAGGGCTGTTGTAGAGCTGACTGACAGCTGGTTGAGAAGGCTGTTGTAGAGCTGACTGACAGCTGGTTGAAAAGGCTGTTGTAGAGCTGACTGACAGCTGGAAACAGTGACCACAAGACTGCTGGACACTAGCTTTCTGCTATTGTCTTTGGCAGTGTGAGGTAACCCCTCCACTACTTGCCCACCCGTGAAAGAGGCGGACGCTTGACGCTGGTCAGAAGCAAACAGCCTGTTCCTTGCCTGCCGAGTGTGGGGACACAGCAGTGTATCTGACCACTACTGCTACACACACACGATAGAAGGCAAGGCAATCAGGGCACATTAGCACCTTTGTTCTTCCGCCCTGTTTTACAGGAGTACACCGACTTTCTTGCTCATGCTCTGGCCCTCTTGACTCGTAGAAAAGAAAAGAAATGGTGTGGTGTGTCCGTGTATGTTTTATGTGGTCAAATCATCAGTGTTTTACGTGTTGGTTTGGTTTTTTAATAAAATAAATAAATAAAGTGTCTTATTTGGTGCTAGTGTTGCCTGTCAACGTGTCACATCGCTGTCAGCGTGTTTTCCTCGGCATTGCAAGTCAGGCAGTCATGACATGGAGTTATTTTCCTCCCCAACATTAGTCTTCACTCCACCTTTCCTCGTCTTGTTTCAAACTTAAGGCTGGTTGAAAAGAACCTTACCTTTCTGAGTTTTTTTTTGTTGTTGTTGTTTTTTTGGGGGGAAGGAGAGGGAGTAACAAAGCTTGGATACATATGTTTCACCAAAATAGTGGGGAACACATCTTTGTGACAGAGCCCTTATGTCATCAGATTGTTTTAATCAGTAGCGGTTCCGCATGTCTTACTTTTTACGTAACATCTCTCAAAGATCACATTCCTGATTCCACATCGTGTATAACAACATCAGTCATGTAAACTGTTATGATCTAAAAACTGCCATACATCAGTTCATAAAGGAGCAACTCCAGTTGTGTGACCAATATCAAGCGTGGGATTCAGTGTGTCCCTTGTCAGCTGTTACAGAAAGTGTAACAGGATTGGAACCAAGAACTCGTGGGAAAGTCTTAGAGAACCAGGCGTCAGTTTTGTTGAGCAAACAGGAGCTGGAACACATTTCAGCCAAAGCACATTCGTCACACACACACACACACACACACACACACACATCGTCACACACACACACACCACACACTCGTCACACACACACACACACATGCACACATGCACACACACATCTATGACAGTTATGTTTGAAACCGAATGACTGAAGCTGTATCAGGTTTTTAACAAGAATGAGAAGGTTTGTGTTTGATTTTCACTGGAAAATGTTAACTGGTGTGTTTTTGTACAAAGCCTTCTGTCATCCACTGTGAAATGTGTGGAAAGTCCCAGATCAGTGATTATGTTAGCCGTGTTCAACATTCTAGTCACCTGTTTCCTTTCTGTGTGCTAGGCAAGACGATAAGCATGCATGGTGGGTGTTTTTTTGTTGTTGTTCTCTGTGACATCAAGATTTTCTTCATCCCTTTGTTTCCCTGTGTAGCGGTTCTCACCTCATTCTCCTATGTCATGCCGTGTTCCTGTTACCAGGATCATTGCAAGAGAGTGATTTCACTTCATGAAAGAGTGGGTGTCTGGGTACATGTTCAAAATTCTGTTTGAAAAGGCTTTTTCTTTATTTATTCTTTGTTCATTCTTTTATTCCGAGAATAATGGACTAAGCACTCATGTGCTTTATTTTTTTTACATCCAATCCCCGTGTGCACGCAGTTTTGTGAATTTTGTCATCCGTTCCCACCAGCACACAATGGCCTGCTCTTCCGAAAAGCAGAGCGGGTTAATGTTTGCACAAGATGTTCTGCGTGTGTTTGTTATCTCCAGTCATTTTTTGGCCACCACCTGTCAGTATTTTATTTGACGATTGCTAAAACCTGCCCATTGTCTGAATGTCTCTTCTATTATTTTTTTTTTATTGTGGCCTGTGTAGTACAGATGAACAAACTCTTTTGTAGCAGAAATCTGTATTTCTCTTTGTTTTATGCTTACTTATCTCTTTTGGTATTGTCTGAATTAACTAAGTTAAGAGCAACATTCAACATCATCATGAAAGTATCTAACTAGCATTTTTTTTTTTTTCGTCTGTGTAGAGGAAAGTGTCACCATAATTATCCGAGGATTTTTCCCCCTGAATAAGACCAGAAAATCAGCATGTATCAGTGGCCAGGAGTGGCATGAGTTGATTTTATAACTTTCATGGTCTTTGATCTTTATATAAAAGCTGGTTTCTGTATGTATAGAATCCTGCGTTCTTCATTGACTGTAAGCAACATCCTAAAATTGAAATTGAACTTGAATGTTTTTATTTAATAAACTCATGGACTTTTGCTTGCAAGATTCAAAATTGAAGTCATCAGAGAGGGAATGGTGGCACTGCCTTGTGTCTGTAATGTCCTTGGTTTTTACAATCAACTCTGTGTGGGTGGGAGTGTGTGTGTGTGTGTGTGTTCTCATGTAAATGCCAAGATACACATTTTGTGGTGGTAAAAATAGTCAGGTTGATGTTATCTGATCCAGTTTGTTTGTTTTTTTAAAAACAAAGCTATTTGTTTTTCCATCATCCTTTTTCTTTATTCTCTGGTCTTTTTAATTGTCATGAAGTGGTATATATGTGTGTGTGAATATTTGCTTTTTGTGTTTTCTGGTCTGTATCTGAATTATTCTATGGATCTGTTGTTCTTGGTCCCCCCTTGTGTCGTCTGTTGTGAAAAATACAACTGATTGGAAACAAACAAACAAACAAACAAACAAACAAAAGAGGTGTACATATATTGATGTGTTACGAATAATCAAAGAGAATAAAATAGTTCTTCATAAAATCCAGGTGTGCCTGTTGTGGTCTGCCGTTATCTTGGATGGATGTTCATTGTGGAGAAATGGGTGCGTAACATCTTAGTTCCTCATGGAATCCTTCACTGTTTTTATTTAAAAAAGGAATCAATTTAAGAGCAATAAGCTTTGCTGTAAAAAAGATTGAATAAAATACTAACAGTTTTCTTCTGTAGGAAATAATATCACATTTCACACAGCACACACACACACAAAGACACACACACACAAAAAACAACACACACACACAAACACACGCACAAACACATGCACATCTGTACACACAAAGCACTGCACAACACATCAGTTTTACACACAGACACAACCGCTGCATATAAGATCGTTTTTATTACTTCAAATCTGACAGGCATCAGAACACAAGGCAACCAAACACAAGAACGACCACAGAATGAAACCTAGTGGAGCAATGCATACAACAACATCAGCAGTGATACTCCACAACAATTCATATCGACAGCAATATTATTCATATACACACTGCCTGCAATATCTCGGAATGCCCAACACACATAATGATATTAACCACACACACACACTATTATAAAAACCAAACCAACCACAATACTGTAGGAATGGACTATTGACAGATCACAGCAAGAGCTTTCTTTTCCCCCCTTATCGGAATACCACACAGCAAACTCTGCTTATATTTCTCATCACGCCACACTGAATACTGTCCTCAACACGGACACCCAGGGATGTACAGAATCCACGACAAAATGCAGAAACACGGAATAACAAAATAACCAGTTTCGACCCTTCAGGAAAACTTGACTCATCCCATTTTTTCATAAACTGTTAACCGTGTAACCGGACACAAAGTGTCCCGAATCAGAACTTTGATTCTGAGAGTTTCCCTCGTGTTGTTTACAATTATGTTGTTCACGTTCATGAAAGCTCAGTTTTGAGGCGGGATAAACATTTCAAACCTAATACAACACCGTTTGGTTTCTACTTTTTTTGTGTGTGGTAGTTTTGTTTGTTTTGGGGGCTGGTGGTTGTTTTTTGTTTGTTTTTGTTGGGGTTGTTTTGTTTTGGGGTTTTTTTTTTTGGGGGGGGCATTATCTGGTTTTGTTTTTGGGGTGGGGGAGGGGGGGTTGTTTGTTTGTGTGTTTGTTTTTGCTTTATTGCTGTTCTTGTTACCTCTGGTGTTCCTAGCAGCATCAGAACTTTAGGGGGAAAATGAGTGTGAGGGAAAGGCACTTGCAGACAGAAACACGACTGGAGGATAGACAGGTCCTGAATTCTGACCATACACAACACACACAGTTGTCTAAACCTGTTTTCCTCTCCTACTACATTTTGATTTTTGTTTCGGCACTCATGCAACAGCAGTGATATAAATCCCCTCCTTCAGTTCAACGTTGACCAGGAAATGCCCTGAAAGGACTTTTGTCATCATTACAGTAGATCAGATTCTTTTTTAGTTGGCACCAATGCAATAAAAAATCAAATCTTGTATCAATGTTTGATTAAAAAAAAAAAATCAAATTTCAGAGATAAACAGGGAATATATACAGAATCATGGGCTTGATAGTCTAGACTTTAGTAAAACACTTCCAAAAACTCGAAACATGTTCAACTACATTATGCTAGTCTAAACTGCTTAAAAAATGTACATATTCATACTCTCCGTTACATAATTAAAATATCTTGTAGTTATTTTATTAACAACTGAGTTAGTGCTCAGATCTTAAAAAGCGCACAAAAGGCCTATGGCCCCATGTTTTGCCAAATGTGCACATTAACAAACAGTTTTCAGCAGTCAGTTATGCACAGTGTAATCTTTATCACAGCCATCGCAGGGAGATTTTTAAAAATCTAACCTAACAAAAACCAATGTTATGTTCATAACAATCAGCACAAATGATTTCAAGGATATTTTGATTTATTTCCTGTTTGCAGTCTTCCTAAAAATACAAATCTGCAAAAATGCTAACATCCCTCCTCTTTTCCCCCACACTAAACACACACACACACACACACACACACACACACACACACCATCTCACAATAGCTGAATCTTCATAAATGAATTTATAGATGTGTATGAATGCAGACACCATCTCACAATAGCTGAATCTTCATAAATCAATTTATAGATGTGTATGAATGCAGAGCTACTCAATGTTGCCACGTTTTACAATTCTCACACATTAAAATGTTACAAACATAGATTTTAAGCAATCAAAGTATTCTGCTCAATAATTCTGACATATTTTTTCATTTGCATAATACATGAGATCCATGTTGAATACAGAAAAAAATCTCCAACCTAAAGATGGCATTCATGAAAGTGAGCAGTACCAGCAGTCCTGATAGAGCACATTGTCAATGTCAGTTCAGTTTTATTGCCAGTCAGAAAGCAGCAGTCTGAATTTCCATTTCGTTTGGAATATCATAAATGCAGCATTGTTTGCCAACAAGCTTTTCCATCTGAAAGGGTAATTTGTACACTTTGTACTCTATTCTCTCTCTCTCTCTCTCTCTCTCTCTCTCTCTCTCTCTCTCTCTCTCTCTCTCTCTCTCTCTCTCTCTCTGAGTCAGATATATCCACTTTTGACAAAGTAAACACAACAAAGCAAATAAATAAAACTTAAAACATCTTAAAGCACGTACATATAGCAAATAAACTTTCATTGTTTATAAAATCCCCTCCCCCCTAAAACACACCACACACACAAAACAAAACAAAAAAAAATATTTATCACTTCATGTTCTAGAAAGACTGACAGATCTAGTGCAGTGACCACAGCATGACAGAGTGTGTAGTGTTCCACATGGTTTCACAGAGCGCTCCTACAGCAGTCCAATGCTCAAACAAATCATGTAGGTGACTTAAAATGAAGCTCCTTCAAACTCAAATGCAAACATAACGGGCAGCTGGGTAAAGAAGCCCACAAACAGAGCCACAGGTACAAACTAAGATGAAAAAGAGCTCCCTCCCCCCCCCCCCCCCCTCCTCACCCACTTCTTACAAAAAAAATACAACCACAATTGGCAGTAACATAACAAGGTTTATATTAATTTACAGAGGCAAACTTAAAATCAACAAACAGATTTTTACAGCTCTCATGTTAATAAGAGCATTTTAAGATATAAATAAATAGATTAATAAATAAATAGATAAACAATGTGATATGAACAAGGCCCGACTTGTCCGTTATCTGAATGGCTGATAGTCTGCTAAAGGCCAGACAACATCAGACACCTACAGAAGAGACGTGGTCGACTCTACTCCTCAACTGTCACTTCATAACGGTCTGTAGCCCTGACACAGCTCTGGGTGACTGGGTAGGCTCTGTATCAGTCATGATAATAATATCATCAATGATGATGATAGTCATAAAGAACAAAAATAGTAACACTCTCTATTGAGCATGTTGGTCAAGGTTCATATTGACCCTGTCCGTATATTTTTTGTTCTTTAGCTTGTTGTCTATCGGCTACTACTTGACCAAGACATGTTGGGATTGTACTTACATCCTAGTGGAGATTTGTGATTTTGAGACTTTATAATGAGGCAAGCTGGGTGTAGTGACAGAGGGTCTGTGACAAATAAATATTCAAATGCTAGAGGGGGGGGAGAGTGCTTGTAAGCATGCTAAGCTGTTGTTAAAACCTGCACATGTTTTGACTGTGAGCAGGGCAGAACTGCATTCATCAAAAATACAATCACAGAATAAGGAGGTGAAGCCTGACAAAAGGAAATCACAGTAATCTTCCCACTGCGAAAGAACGGAAGAAGTTCAGTGACATGATGTTTCTTGTTCAGAATCAGACACCACCACTGTGGCTGCATTCCATGTTTTCAACTCTTTTTTTTTCCACTCTCCTGTTTTCACACAATTCTTTGAGAATGAAACCTTCAAGATTTTCCCTGTTCTTACACAATTCTTTGAGAATGAAACCATCAAGATTTTCCCTGTCCTTACACAATTCTTTGAGAATGAAACCTTCAAGATTTTCCCTGTTCTTACGCATTTCTTGGAGAACGAAATCATCAACAAATACTCCCAGCTGCTGTTTAAGTCTCATGTCACCTAGAGTGAATGAACTTTTAAAAGAAACAAAAAGCAAAACAAAACAGTCAAGAAACGAAGGCTGGAATGAAGCAGAAGAAGAACTGTCTGTTATCACCTGGAATTAGAATACTGATCTTGAAGCAGGAGAGATTCAAGGTGAGGTCTGTGTGAAATGAAAGACAGAAACTATACAATGCATCAGCATTCTCTCTTCTCTTGAACAGGGCAAAGGCAGCAGTTATTTGAAGAACGTATATCTTGAATAAATCAATTCTGCTTTACCTTACAAACAAACAAAAATAACATAAAATCAGTTCTGCTTAAACTTAAAACCATACATAAAGAAATAATAATATAAAAACAATATTCAAGCATAAATTTTTGAACAGGTTAACAAAAGACGAGCAGAAAACTTACACCTAATCCTGCAGTGAACAAACCTGTCAACAGAGAACAGCACACCGCTTCAAAGAAACGAGCACACAAACCTACGACTACACACTAACCACAAACAAACTCCTCACAACCCTCACACCCAGAACCACCACAACACAACAACTTCAGCGACGTCACTCGACCTCCAGTCACGGCTGGGGATGGACGTCATGTCAGTGGCCGGGAAGGACCCCTCAGTCTATGTAGAAGTCGAAGGGGTCGTCTTTGTTGACCTTCAGCTGGGGGGGAGTGGGCTGGGGGGTGTCAGCCAGGTCGTAGCAGTGCAGCATCTGGTATTCACTGGGTCCGCTCCACTCCACCTTCACCTTCTTGTTCTTCTCATGTCGCAGCCTGCAACACCAGGGGGGGGGGGGGGGGGGGGCACAAGTGTTAGCCTTTCAAATTTTTTTAGAGAGGAGGAGGGGGTGGGTGGGTGGTTTGGGGTGTTTAAAACACACACACAAGAAGGAAGGTCGAGGATATTTTTCTCCTGGAGTTAACATCAGTGCGGACTCCACTCTCCCCAAAAGTCCTTCGGATGAGACAATAAACCAAGGCCCCGTGTGTGAACGCACGCAGAACATCTTGTGCACATGTTAAATCATGTTCCGCTTTTTGTAAGAGTAGGCCATCGTGTGCCGGTGGGAACAGATGACATTTTCAAAACTGCATACACACGGGAACTGGATGTAAAAAAAGCACAAGAGTGCTTATCCCATTATCCTTGATATAAAAGAATAAAATAAATAAAAGAAGGTGGCAGGACGGTTAAGACATTCACCTGCCTAACAAGTAAACAGTAAGATTCTGGGTTTGATTCCCAGCCTTGCCCTTTCTTCCCAGTTTGATGAGAAAATCAAACTGAATGTCAAAGTCCTTTGGATGAGGCTATAAACCAAAGCCCCATGTGCGAATGCATAATGAACATCTTGTGCACACGTTTAAAAGACCCGTTCCACCTTTTGGAAGAGTAGGCCATTTCGTACCAGTAGGAATGAATAGCGAAACTTGAGAAATGAATGCATACACGTTTCGGGTTCAGACACCATCTCTGGAGTTGGAATGTGGCTACCTAAATGATGGTGTGGTGGGGTTGGGTAAATGGCTGAGAATACAAAAAACTCACCACTGGTGAACCTCAAAGCTCTAGCCAAGGAATGGGGAAAGAGTTTTTAAAAAACACACACGCTACACGTACATCCCCCTAATGCATGCATGCGCACACACACACACACACACACACACACACACACACACACACACACACACACACACACACACATGCAGAACACTCTCCCCAAAAGTCTTTTGGATGAGACTTTAAACCGAGGCCCCGTGTGTGAACGCACACAGAACATCTTGCGCACACGTTAAATCCTGTTCCCCTTTTCGTAAGAGTAGGCCATCATGTGCCGGTGGGAACAGATGACATTTACAAAACTACATACACACGGGACTGGACATAAAAAAAAGCACACGAGTGCTTATTCCATTATCCTCGATATAAAAGAATAAATAAAATCAAACACTTTAACACACACACACACACACACACTTTAACACAACACACACACACACACTTTAACACACACACACACACACACTTTAACACACACTTACAGCCCTCTTCACGCCAGTGACACTCCCTCACTCACCTCTTCCCCGTGGCCTTGTCAAAGGGCCTCTGTTTGAGCATGGCTGCGATCTGGTCGTCGTCAATGTAGAACTGGGGTTTGCTGCCGTACTGAGCAGGAGGGGAGGGCTGCGCTGTTCCGTCTGCAACATCCCCCACACCCTTTCTCTGTCTGTCTATCTGTCTATCTTATCTTATCTTATCTTATCTTATCTTATCTTATCTTATCTTATCTAATCTTATGTCATCTAATGTCATCTCATCTTTCTCTCTCTCTCTCTCTCTCACTCTCTCTCTCTCTCTCCTCTCTCTCTCTCTCTCTCTCTCTCTCTCTCTCTCTTTTGTATTGTGGCCTAAGGCCGATGTACATTAAACAATTTCAGTGTTGAGTGTTCAGTGTTCTCTCTCTCTGTCTGTCTGTCTATCTATCTATCTGTATCTGCCTGCCTGCCTGCCTGCCTGCCTGCCTGCCTGCCTGCCTGCCTGCCTGCCTGCCTGCCTGCCTGCCTGCCTGCCTGCCTGCCTGCCTGCCTGCCTGTCTGTCTGTCTGTCTGTCTATCTATCTATCCCTTAGTCTGGCGACCGTGGGGGCACCCCTGAAGACTTGACAACCAGCTCCCTCCATTCCTCTCTCTATTCTGCCTTTCTCAGGGTTTTGAGAACCCAAACCCACACGCTCCACATCGCTGCAGGAAAACATGGATCACCATCATACAGCCACTCATGACCGCCTTGCAGACAACACAGCGCACAAATACAGCATGACTCAGTCCGGGTCCAGGTCCAGTGCTAACACTAGCCCTCCCTTCCTTTTACCACCACCAGCAGCGGTCAGTTTCTGCTTCAGTTAGCACCAGCCGGGCTGGGCTGGAATGGATGGCAGCTGAGAGGGGCTGAAAGTGGGGGAAACTGACTGACAGCTGTGGTCACGCCCAACCCCTTTTTATTGCTACCTGCCCTGCTGAAGGTGTTCCCACTACCACACACACACACACACACACACACACACACACACACACACACACACACACACACACACACAACACACACACACACACACACACACACACACACACACACAACACAACACACACACACACACACACACACACTTGCAAACGGATGCAGAAAAGGTTGAATGCAAGCACTCTGATTTGATTTGACAAGTTGTGGCGCTATGTAAATTCCATGCAATCTATCATCATCATCATCATCATCATCATCATTATTATTATTACTTTATTATTACTACTACTACTACAACTACTACACTACTATTAATATTATTATTATTATTATTATTATTATTATTATTATTATTATATATTATTATTATCATTATTATCATTATTATCATTATTATTATTATATTACCATCATCATCATCATCATCAGAATTAGCATCATCATCAGAACTCTCATCATCAACACAATCATCACCATCATCACAAATCATAATAATCCATCAGAATCACCCTTATCACTCCCCCCCCCCACCACCACCACCCCACACCACCCCCCCCCCCCCCCCCCAACCCCCCCCCACCCCCCCCTTCCACCCCACAACCCAACCCACCCACCACCACACCCCGCTCTCTCTCTGACCTTGTCCGGGGCCTGTCCTTCAGGTGGGGGGTGTGTTTCCTGGTGCAGCACCTGGTGTGTGGACTGCTTGGTGGCGAGGAGGGGGTGGCTGGGCATGCTCATGGGGTCCACCAGCACGTCGTAGGGCACCATGGGGTGCTGGTAGCTGCCCGCGTTGTAGATGTCCCACAGCTCCGGCTGTCCAAACGTGCCTGCAGAGGTCACACGGGTACGTATGTATATGTGTGTGTATACAGTGTGCCGTTGTTGCCATGTTGGTGCTTACTATTAATGTCATTACAGACATGAAGAGGATGACGACGATGTTGAGGATGATGGTGTTTACTATGACATTACATAGACAATGTTGATGTTGATGATGTTTACTATGACATTACATACACAATGTTGATGTTGATGATGTTTACTATGACATTACATACACAATGTTGATGTTGATGATGTTTACTATGACATTACATACACAATGTTGATGTTTACTATGACATTACATACACAATGTTGATGTTTACTATGACATTACATACACAATGTTGATGCTGATGATGTTTACTATGACATTACATACACAATGTTGATGTTTACTATGACATTACATACACAATGTTGATGCTGATGATGTTTACTATGACATTACATACACAATGTTGATGTTTACTATGATGTTGATGATGATGATGATGATGATGATGATGACAGATCTGGTGCTTACTATGATATTACATACACAAAGATGATGATGACGATGTTGATGATGATGCTTACTATGACATTACATACACAATGTTGATGTTGATGATGATACTTACTATGACATTACATACACAATGTTGATGTTGATGATGATACTTACTATGACATTACAAGCACAATGTTGATGTTGGTGATGAAAGCTCCCCTGGTACTTATTTCCTACAGGTGTTTCTGGCCATGAAAATAGCCATTCACTACAACTGCACCTTTTCCTACAGATCTGCGGCAAATCAAAGCCAAACCAGACAAGAGACAACACACTGACCGCTGTACCAGCCTCCCTCCAGAGTCCATTGAGGCTCGTTAGCTGCCTGACAGATCACTATAAACAAACCCTCCTCTGGCACTGTTATCGCCAGAAAACTGGCTGACAGGACTGAAGGGGAGAGCGCCGGGGCAGAAATTCAGGAATGAGGAAGTAACTGAACGCAGATATTCAGTACTGTACAATCTAGTACAATGCAAACTGCATAAATGTTTCATTATTTCATGTCCTGGTGGCCAGCATTTTAATTGGTATTCACTTTTTATAAAACTATCTGATTTACAATGTGGGTTTATTTTCCCCTCATGGAATAGCTTTAAAAAAAAAATCCTCACACACAAGCATATTAATAGCATGCTAATAATTAAAAACTGACCTCCAGTGCAATGTGACTCATTTTGTGATGGAGGATAATACAATATGAACAAACAAACAAACATTCAAGCAAACACAGAAACAGACAAACAAACAAACATACAAACAAACAAACATACAAACAATACATCCCTAAATGATCGACGCTTCAGCGATTCACGGGCAAAACAAACAAAAGAGCAAGCAAACGCAACAACAACAACAACAACAACAACAACAACAAAACCCCAACTGACCAACGTAGTGTCCCTCTGTGGTCCACATGCGCACGGTGCAGTCAGCAGCAGAGGTCAGCAGCACTTTGTTCTGCTCCACAAGGTCAATGCAGCTGACGCTCTCCACGTGACCTCTCCACGACAACAGCACTGAAACACAGCACAGCATAACCATGCACATAACCCACACTATACACCACAGTCATTCTGCTTCACGACAACAGCACTGAAACATAGCACAGCATAACCATGCACATAACCCACACTATACATAACCCACACTATACATAACCACACTATACATAACCCACACTATACATAACCCACACTATACATAACCCACACTATACATAACCCACACTATACATAACCCACACTATACGTAACCCACACTATGCATAACCCACACTATACATAACCCACACTATACACCACAGTCATTCTGCTTCAAGACAACAGCACTGACACATAACACAGCATAATCATACACATAACCCACACTATACATAACCCACACTATACATAACCCACACTATACATAACCCACACTATACATAACCCACACTATACATAACCCACACTATACATAACCCACACTATACATAACCCACACTATACATAACCCACACTATACATAACCACACTATACATAACCCACACTATACATAACCCACACTATACATAACCCACACTACACATAACCCACGCTATACATAACCCACACTTACATACCCACACTATACATAACCCACCCTATACATAACCCACACTATACACCACACTCTTTCTGCTCCACGACAACAATATTGAAACATAACACAGCATAATCATACACATAACCCACGCTATACATAACCCACACTCAGTTACTCCATCAGGTCAATACTTTCTATATGGCCTCTCCCTGACAACAGCACTGAAACATAGCACAGCATATTCCCATATTTGAGGTTTTTTCATTCCCCCCTCCCAGGTTTACCAATGGTGAGGTTTTCTAAATTTTGCAACCGCTTTTTGTCCACCATGAAGGTAGCTACATTCTGACTTCCAGGATGTATGCTGGGTGTGTTTGTGTTTCTGTAACCCCCTGAACACTGATATGAATGACGGATCTTTAACATGCATATTTGATCATCTGCATGGATATATATATAATATATATATAAAATGAATTACGACACTGGCACGTCTGCACTAGAAAATGTTCTGAGAAATCATAAAAATCCCCATCCTTAATTCACCAGATGTCAATGGGATTCGAACCTATGACTTCATGCACCTCTGGCATTGAAGTCAAACGGTCTTAACCACTTGGCTATGTCCGTCAACACACTGCAATATAACCCATCCTATACACCACGGTCATTTTGTTCCGCCAGCCAAATACATATTGGATATTATGGTCCCTCCACAACACCATCATAACATAACCCATCATAATGCACATAATGAGTGACCACTGGTCCGTTAATTTGTTACACAATGAAAATCAAATACTCAATCATGTATACAGTTTTTTCAGTCAACTCATAGCAAATTACCCTCTGATCAACTCATCATAGCAAATTACCCTCTGATCAACTCATCATAGCAAATTACCCTCTGATCAACTCTCTTGCAAATTACCCTCTGATCAACTCATCATTGCAAATTACCCTCTGATCAACTCATCAATCACTCAAACAGTCTGCCAGTCGAGAGTTCATATCAATCCATCCATCAGTCAAGCAATGGACCAACTAACCAAAACCAGCCAGCCAACTAACCAACCAAGCAACTAATGGACCAACCAATCAATGAACTAATAAACATATCAATCAACAAACCAATAATCCAACCAGTCAACCAACCACTCAACAAACCAATAATCCAACCAGTCAACAAACCAATAATCCAACCAGTCAACAAACCAATAATCCAACCAGTCAACCAACCACTCAACAAACCAATAATCCAACCAGTCAACAAACCAATAATCCAACCAGTCAACAAACCAATAATCCAACCAGTCAACCAACCACTCAACAAACCAATAATCCAACCAGTCAACCAACCAGTCAACCAAACAACCAAACTAAACCAAACCGACCCATCAGGTCAAGGTCAAGGTGACCACCACCGCTGCTGTACTGACCGTCAGGGGCGTCTGTTTCTGGGGTGTGCAGGCAGTAGTTGGCTATGTCCCAGACGTAGAGGAAGCCCAGGCTGTCGGCCGTGTACAGCAGGGTGTTGGCCTTGTTGGTGGCCATGGCACTCACCATGCCCCCAGCAGACTTGGACTGGCCACACATGCATGTTCACTCACTGGTAGTGTAGTGTGTAGTGCGGTGTGGTGGTATTGTAGTAGTGTGGTGTGGTGTGGTGGTGTTGTAGTGTAGTGTGGTGTGGTGTGGTGTGGTGTATGCATGTACACTCACTTGTAGTGTGGTGTGGTGTGGTGTGGTGTGGTGTGGTGTGGTGTGGTGTGGCGGTATTGTAGTAGTGTGGTGTGGTGTGGTGGTATTGTAGTAGTGTAGTGTGGTGTGGTGTGGTGTGTGTGGTGTGGGTGGTATTGTAGTATGTGGTGTGGGTATGTATGTGTGTTGGTGGTATTGTAGTAGTGTGGTGTGGTGTGGTGGTATTGTAGTAGTGTGGTGTGGTGTGGTGTGGTGTGGTGTATTGTAGTAGTGTGGTGTGGTGTGGTGGTATTGTAGTAGTGTGGTGTGGTGTGGTGGTATTGTAGTGTGTGGTGTGGTGTGGTGGTATGTGTGTGGTGTGGTGTGGTGTGGTTGTAGTATTGTGTGTGTGGTTAGTGTGTGTGTGGTGTGGTGTGGTGGTATGTGTAGTGTGTGTGGTGTGGTGGTGGTGTGTGTGGTGTGGTGTGGGTGGTATTGTAGTAGTGTGGTGTGGTGTGGTGGTATTGTAGTAGTGTGTGTGGGTGTGTTGTGTGGTGTGGTGTGTGTGTGTGGTGTGTGGTATTGTAGTGTGTGTGTGGTGTGGTGGTATTGAGGTAGTGGGTGTGGTGTGGTGTGGTGGGTATTGGTAGTAGTGTGGTGTGGTGTGGTGGTATTGTAGTAGTGTGGTGGTGGTGTGGTGTATTGGTGTGTGGTGTGTGTGGTGGTATGTAGTAGTGTGGTGTGGTTGGGTGTGGTGTGGATTGTAGTTGTGTGGTGTGTGGTGTGTTGGTGGTATTGTAGTTGTGTGGTGTGGTGTGGTGTGGTGGTATTGTGTAGGTGTGTGGGTGGTGGTTGTGAGTTGTGGTGTGGTGTGTGTGGTGTGTGTGGTGTAGTGTGGTGTAGTGTGGTGTGGTGTATGCATTTACACTCACTTGTGGTGTAGTGTAGTGTAGTGTAGTGTGGTGTGGTGTGGTGTTTTATTTTATTTTATTTAGTTAGTTTTTTTGTTTTTTTTTAATTCTTTTATATCGAGGATGATGGGATAAGCACTCTTGTGCTTTTTTACATCCAGTCTCCATGTGTATGCAGTTTTGTAAATGTCATCTGTTCACACCGGCACACGATGGCCTACTCTTATGAAAAGCGGAACAGGATTTAACGTGTGTGCAAGGTGTTCTATGTGTCTGTGGTGTGGTGTAGTGTATACATGTTCACTCACTTGTGGTGTGGTGTGGTATAGTGTAGTGTGGTGTGGTGTGGTGTGGTGTGGTGTGGTGTGGTGTGGTGTGGTGTGGTGTATATTATAGTGTATTGTAGTGTATTGAAGTGTATTGCAATGTTGTTTGGTTTGGTGTGGTGCGGTTTGGTGCGGTGCGGTGCGGTGCGGTGCGTGTGGTGTGATGTAGTGTATAATGTAATGTAGAATGTAGTGAATTGTAGAGCACTGTAGTGGAGTGGAGTGTAGTGTAGTGTAGTGTAGTGTAGTGTAGTGTAGTGTATGTAGTGTAGTGTGTAGTGTAGTGTAGTGTAGTGTAGTGTAGTGTAGTGTAGTGTAGTGTAGTGTAGTGTAGTGTAGTCCCACACACTATAATATAACACAATAAATACACTGCAATACACTATAATATAACACAACACAATACAACACAATGCACTGCACTGCAATACACTATAACACAACACAATACAACATAATACAATACACTATATAGAACACAACACAATACAACACAATGCAATACAATACACAATAATACAACACAATACAACACAATAATTTCAAACCCCAATCAACACAACACAGCACACCACAGAACAGCACAACAACACAACACAGCTCACCACAGAACAGCACAACAACACAACACAGCACACCACAGAACAGCACAACAACACAACACAGCACACACAGAACAGCACAACAACACAACACAGCACACCACAGAACAGCACAACAAAACACAACACACCACAGAACAGCACAACAACACAACACAGCACACCACAGAACAGCACAACAACACAACACAGCCACCACAGAACAGCACAACAACACAACACAGCACACCACAGAACAGCACAACAACACAACACAGCACACCACAGAACAGCACAACAACACAACACAGCACACCACAGAACAGCACAACAACACAACACAGCACACCACAGAACAGCACAACAACACAACACAGCACACCACAGAACAGCACAACAAAACACAGCACACCACAGAACAGCACAACAACACAACACAGCACACCACAGAAGCACAACAACACAACACAGCACACCACAGAACAGCACAACAACACAACACAGCACACCACAGAACAGCACAACAACACAACACAGCACACCACAGAACAGCACAACAACACAACACAGCACACCACAGAACAGCACAACAACACAACACAGCACACCACAGAACAGCACAACAACACAACACAGCACACCACAGAACAGCACAACAACAAAACACAGCACACCACAGAACAGCACAACAACAAAACACAGCACACCACAGAACAGCACAACAACAAACACACACCACAACATCACGACTCACAACAACCACACCACAACAACACCACATCACACCACAACAACACCACATCACACCACAACAACAAAAACAGAACGCTCCATACCCCGGGGAACTGAGCCATGAGCTTGCCCCCCTGGAAGACGTTCCAGATGTGGATGTGGGCGCGGGGACCACTGGCCACCAGGGACCCCGCATCCTTCCTGTAGGCCCGGGTCCTCAGGAACAGCAGCTTGCTGATGCCCAGGTCCCCGTCCACTGCAACAGCGAGGCAACCGTCTGCTTCACAAACTGCTGGAGGGGATTTTTCCCCTAGAGTTAACACTGCTTCAGACACTGCTGGAGGGGGTTTTTCCCCTAAAGTTAACACTGCTTCAGACACTGCTGGAGGGGATTTTTCCCCTAGAGTTAACACTGCTTCAGACACTGCTGGAGGGGGTTTTTCCCCTAAAGTTAACACTGCTTCAGACACTGCTGGAGGGGATTTTTCCCCTAGAGTTAACACTGCTTCAGACACTGCTGGAGGGGTTTTTCCCCTAGAGTTAACACTGCTTCAGACACTGCTGGAGGGGATTTTCCCCTAGAGTTAACACTGCTTCAGACACTGCTGGAGGGGATTTTCCCCCCCAGAGTTAACACTGCTTCAGACACTGCTGGAGGGGATTTCCCCCCAGAGTTAACACTGCTTCAGACACTGCTGGAGGGGATTTCCCCTAGAGTTAACACTGCTTCAGAAACTGCTGGAGGGGATTTTTCCCTAAAGTTAACACTGCTTCAGAAACTGCTGGAGGGGATTTTTCTCCACTGGAGTTAACATCAGCGCTGACTCCACTCTCCCCAAAAAGTCTTTCGGATGAGACTGTGAAACGAGGCCCCATGTGCGCGAACGCACGCAGAACATCTTGCTGCGCACACTTAAATCCTGTTCCGCTTTTCGTAAGAGTAGGCCATTGTGTGCCGTGGGAACAGATGACAATGTTTACACAACTGCATACACACGGGGACCAAGAAGAATGATAAAGAGGAGGATGAGGCAAAAAAAGAAAAAAAGAAGAGAAAGAAAGGAGGAGAAGACGACTCAGTACTGAAGTTTGTATATGTTGCTTTGCTTGTTAGTTTATTGTTGGTTTGGCTGGTGTTTGTTTGGCTGGTGCTTGTTTGGCTGGTGTTTGTTTGGCTGGTGTTGTTTGGCTGGTGCTTGTTTGGCTGGTGTTTGTTTGGCTGGTGTGCTTGTTTGGCTGGTGCTTGTTTGGCTGGTGTTGTTGGCTGGTGCTTGTTGGCTGGTGTTTGTTTGGCTGGTGCTTGTTTGGCTGGTGTTTGTTTGGCTGGTGTTTGGGTCTTTTGTTGCAGCTGATTATTCTCATGTTTTGTCTTCTCTCTTTTTTTTTTTTTTTTTTTTGGGGGGGGGGGGGGGGGGGGGGAGAGAGAGGGCTAGTGTTACTGCACTTTTATATACAAAAAAAAACCCTAAACATTCCTTTCTTTCAACATATCAGACAAAATTTTCTATCCTATTATCTAGGGGATGGAATAGCTCAGTGGTCAGAGCAATCGCTTTTCCCAAAGGTAAGGTTAAGCAGCATCAAGCGTGGTTACCAAGTGGATGGGTGACTGTTTGCGTGCCTTGGCTTCAGTACAATCCCCCAGTTCACCCAGCTGTAAATGGGTACCTGCCCTCTTGAGGGTCAGGGAAGGTAAAGCAGCGAGGGAGAGGAGATGGGCACCGTCCTTAATATGTTAGCCCCTAGAGAAGCTGAGGTCTCTGACGCCTTGATCCCCTAGGACCACACAGGTTACGGGACACCTTTACCTTTTTTACCTAGTATCTTCTCTTTTCTCCCAGGCAGATGGATATTATTTTTTTCTTTCTTTCTTTCTTTATTTCTTTATACAGCTTCATGTCACAGCAGATTTATCTGCGTGAAATTCAGGCTGCTCTCCCCGGGGAGAGTCAAAGCCAAGTCTAGTCAAAGTCAAAAACACTTTAATCATCCCTGAAGGCCAATTACAATACTGACAGGCATATTGATACAAATCATAATCAAACACACGAAATAGTTACATTTCATATTTGAGCAGACATTATATGATAACTTCAAAAATGTCACAAACACTAACACTGAACGCGCGCACGCTTACACACACGCAAACGCAGATACACACACACCAATGTTTGGATACAGTGTTATTTAAAACCACTGACTAAAAAAGACATATGACGCCAAAAGCGCTGCACCTACACCATTTTTTTTCCTGTTAACGAGGCCGAATTGAATCGAGAGCAGCAGACTTACACGACTGGTCAGTGTAGTCTGTGGGGGGCGGGGGGCGCAGGTGGCAGAAGATGTGGCCGGACACCATGTTCCAGACGATGACCTCCCCGTCATAACTGGCCGTGGCCAGCAGGTTGGGCAGACAGTGGGCCACGGCCAACACATCCTCCTTGTGGCCGTCACGCTGTTACAGGCAGGTAAAAAAAAAAATTCTTTTATTTGAGGATAATAGATAAGCACTCGTGTGCTTTTTTACATCCAGTCCCAGGCAGGCAGAGAGACAGGGCCAACACAAGCTGTTAGGGCTTCTCACCTTCTTTGACTTATGTGTGTGTGTGTGTGTGCTCGTGCGTGTGTGCATGTGTGTGTTTGTGCATGTGTGAGTTTTTTATGTAATTGTGTTTGTGAGTGCAAGCAGGCACAGGGTGTCTGTGCATGTATCTGCATTTTAAACCGTTTCAGTGTGCATGAACATGTGTGTCTGTGTCTGTGCCTTTGTGTATGAACATGTGTCTGCGTCTGTGCCTATCCACATGCATCCGCGTTTGAGAGAGCGTGTGCATGCACCAAAATAGGCCCATAAAACACACGACATGAATGTCAACACTCCTATTTCATGATTTATAATATTTGTTAATATTGTTCTTTTTTTAAACTATTCCCCTGGCTAGGGCAGAACACCTTCAGCACACCTATGATCTGACTGATCAGAGCAAGGTGCAGGTTCAAGGGGATGTTTTCCCCCAGGTGTTCACCTCATTACCCCTTGATTTAACACTGCCTCTGACTCTGCCCTCCCTCTCCTGTGACTCCTTCGCACGAGACCACACACCGAACACATGCAGAACACCCTGCGCATACACTGAAAGAGGACGGGATGGCCTAGTGGTCAGAACATTGCGCTGGCAATTTAACAACCCGGGTTCGATTCCTGTTCGAGGGTTTGTTTTTTTTCTTGGAGTTAACATCAGTGCTGACTCCACTCTCCCCAAAAGTCCTTCGGATGAGACTATAAATCAAGGCCCTGTGTGTGAACGCACACAGAACATCTTGCGCACACATTAAATCCTGTTCGCTTTTCATAAGAGTAAGCCATTGTGTGCCAGTGGGAACAGATGACAAGATTTACAAAACTGCAAACAGAGAGAGACTGGATAAAAAAAATAAAAAGAAGCACATGGGTGCTTATTCCATTATCCTCAATATAAATAAATAATAAATAAATAAATAAATAAATCTTTTTTTTAAATGCCATCCTCTTCTTTATTTTATACAGAGGAGGAGAAGGCAGCTATGCCCAGTGGTATGGATGACACCAACAATGCCCAGCATGCACCCTGCTCTCTGGAGAGGGATGTGCTCCACCTGGTTCAACTTGCCCAAGACACACTGCTTGGAAAGTTCTGTGCAGCAGTCCCCAACGACTCCTCAGAGAGTTAACTCTATAGTGACCGAGCTTCCTGCCTCAGACTAATTCACTGCGCTGGCTGGAGTCGGCAGTGTAGAAAGAGTTAAAAAATATATATATATATATATCAGAAAAAGCTATTTGTTAACAAAACCTATCCTTCAAAACTGCAAAATGTCTAATAACACAGATATGGCGAGTTTCATGAAAAAACAATGCTGAACTTGACCTCAATGATCATAGTGAGTAATGCTCAGTTGGAACATTTGGCTCAAGGTATTCATGCTGTATAAGTCCTTCGGATGAGACTTTAAACTGAGGCCCCGTGTGCGAACGCACGCAGAACATCTTGCGCACGCATTAAATCCTGTTCTGCTTTTTGTAAGAGTAGGCCATTGTGTGCCGGTGGGAATAGATGACAATATTTACACAACTGCATACACACGGGGACTGGATGGAAAAAAAAAGCACACAAGTGCTTATCCCATTATCCTCGATATAAAAAATAAAATAAATATAAATAAATAAAACTATTGGCAGCGTGTGGTGGTGTTGGTGGTGGTGGTGGTGGTGGTGGTGGTGGTGTTACCTCGTCATCAGCCCAGTATGGCACGGGGTGTTGGACGTGGTGAATGTTGCTGTCACTCAGGGAGTCGTAGTAGATGTTGATGCGACGATCCCAGCCCACCGATATCACATATCTGGGCACACACACACACACACACACAACAGTACTACCTGTTCATAATCTACACATATAAACACTTCACCAATATTCTACAATTAAATAAATACATAACAGCACACCAGTTTAATCTTCTTTTTCAGCCCAAAGTCAGATTCGCTGGGCCTGACATGTCAGCCTCTTGGCAACAGCACAAAGCATGTTCACTCATATGAAACAACAACAGTTGCTGTCTGAGCGTTCAGTGAAGATGACACAAGAAGAATCTTTTTTTTCATTGACGTATAACAATACTTCGCCAATATTCTACAATTACGTAAAAAGCATTAAATTTTGCCTGCACCTCTCAACGCCCCACCACTACTACTTGCAAGATATAGCACTATATAAATTCCATGTATTTTAATTATTTTTTTATATAATTATTATTATTATTATTATTATTATTATTATTATTATCATTATTATTATCATTATCATTACTTTACAACTGCTAAACTGCAACAAGTATAAAAACTTTACCATTTCCTTTTGTTTGTTTATATCTACCAACATTTCTCTGATTTAACAACCCATGAAGTCAGCAGCACAGCAGTCAGGTTCCCCCACTTTCAGCTCCTCTCAGCTGCTATCCATTCCATTCCATCCCATCCCAACCTCTCAATCTAGTTATAGCAGGCACTGACCACACCTGGACTTAGCCCTGGGCCCTTGACAGTTATGTTGGATTTTTGCCCTGTGGCAGGACCAGCGAAGACAGGAGCAAACGGAGAAGGAGGATCAAGTCACTATTTAGTCATTTATTTATTTATTCTTTCATATTGAGGATAATGGAATAAGCACTCATGTGCTTTTTTTTACATCCAGTCCCCGTGTGTATGCAGTTTTTGTAAATCTTGTCATCTGTTCCCACCGGCACATAATGGCCTACTCTTACAAAAAGTGGAACAGGAGCTAACGTGTGCAAGGTGTTCTGCGTGTGTTCTCACATAGGGCCTTGGTTTATAGTCTCATTGGAAGGACTTTTGGGGAGAGTGGAGTCAGCACTGATGTTAACTCCAGGGGAAAAATCCCCTCAAACGGGAATCAAACCCAGGTCGTCAGATTGCGAGTGCAATATTCTGACCACTGGGCTATCCCGCCCCCATAACACTATCACTGGGCAAGGTGGGTAACACCCAACTCGGGTGATGCTGACAGGGGAGGCTTTCTCTGATGCTCTGAAACTCTGCTCAGCAGCGCCCTGACTCTACCTGTTTTTGTTCATCTCCACATAGGTGAGGTCACACACTTCCCACACTCTACATGTTTTTGTTCATCTCCACGTAGGTGAGGTCACACACTTCCCGCACTCTACCTGTTTTTGTTCATCTCCACGTAGGTGAGGTCACACACTTCCCGCTGTTTGCCGTCGTTCTCCAGAAACTCCTTCTTCTCCTCTGAAACCAGAACACAACAAGCTCCGTCAGGGACGGCCCCACTGTCTCCACGTCCTCAATGTGCCCAAAGTTAAAGTCTGTCCCGAGCCTAAGGCTCATCAGGCCGGTGCTTATCCCGGTTTTTGAGGCATTAAGCGACTGAGAGTCATAGACTCCCCCCTGGATAGGACGCCAGTCTATCGCAGGGTTAACCCCCAACACAAGGTTGGTACCCCTTTTACACCTGGGTGGGGTGAGAAAATAGCCGTAAAGTGCCTTTTCCAAGGGCACAACGCCGTAGCCGAAAGCTGGGATCGAACCCACAACCTTTAGATTACGAGTCCAATGCCCTAACCACTAGACTACAGCGGCGGCTCAATGTGCCCAGTCATCCCCATTTTGATCCCCCCAAGGTGGAGTGTGGCTACCTTAACAGTGGGTTAAAAACGGTTGTGTACGCAAAACCTCACCACTGGTGAACCTTGGAGCTCTGGCCGAGGAACAGGAGAGAGAGAGAGAGGGAGGGGGGGGGGGGGGGGGGAGGGGAGGAGGAGAGGAGAGAGAGAGAGAGAGAGAGAGAGAGAGAGGAGGAGAGAGAGGAGAGAGAGGAGAGAGAGAGAGAGAGAGAGAGAGGGCACAACAGCTAAATCTACTGGTGTGTATGTCTTGCTACATTTCCTGGATAGATTTTTGTGTTTAAAACCCCCCAGTCTTTAATCCTTTCCTCCCCCAACCAAAAAGCTACACACACACACATACACACACACACACACACAACAAATATATACACACACACACACACACACCAAATATACACACACACACATCACACAAACTGCCCTCCAGCCCTCCCCCCCCCCCCCCCATGTACACAACACAAACACACACACCCTTCCACACACACACTCCCCCCCACCACACACACACACAGACACACACAAACACACCCGCCCATCCATACACACACACTCTTTCCCCCACACCTACACACAAACACCCCCCAAGCCCCACCCCACCCCCCCCCCACCCCCCCCTGCCCCCCCCCCACCCCCCACCCCCACACACCCCCACCACCACACACCCCCACACCAAACAGCACCACCAGGCCAACGCTAGCTGGACGTCCCCCCAACCCCCCCCCCCCCCCCCCCCCCGCCCCCGGGTAGCTGACCTTTCTTGAGCACACGCAGGCAGTGGCCGTTGTTGTAGTTCCAGATCTTGAGGATGCCGTCACGCCCCCCAGTGATGAGGCGCCGCCCCGTGTTGTCAAAGGTCATGCAGGTGATGGCAGACTCGTCGTGAGCCTCTCCGTACTCAAAGATAGGCGCCCCCGTCTCAAAGTCCCACAACTTCACCACCTGCAGCAGCAAAGTCCCATAACTTCACCCCCTGCAGCAGCAAAGGCCCATAACTTACTTCACCACCTGCAGCAAAGTCCCATAACTTCACCACCTGCAGCAGCAAAGTCCCATAACTTCACCACCTGCAGCAGCAAAGTCCCATAACTTCTTCACCACCTGCGGCAAAGTCCCATAACTTCTTCACCACCTGCGGCGAAGTCCCATAACTTCTTCACCACCTGCAGTCAATACGAGGCGAGCCCCATGAAAAACCTCTGTCCTTAAGAAAACTGAGTTTTGGAGCGACTTCACTGTTTGAGACCAAAACATCTCAAGGATGAATATTCTCTCTCTCTCTCTCTCTGAAAGGGGGTACAGATAGCCTAGTGGTCAGAACATTGCGCTCGCAATTTCACAACCTGGGTTCGAGTCCGGTCAAGGAGATTTTTCTCCTGAAGTTAACATTA
>CM060326.1:62897292-62902292 GCA_030674155.1 Stramonita haemastoma | reverse complement strand
CACCAAATGCATAATGCACCTGACACAACAGGATCCTTAGTACAGACTGAATGAAAAGATTGCACAAAAGAACAAGATCTGTGAAATTCAGTTCTTCGCCCAGTGTTAGTTATGTACGCTGTACACTGATAAACAGGCATACGACAATGAAAAAAAGAAGAAGTCATACTGATCAACCAATCACAGCATGCAGAAACCTTTCAACAATCTATGCATTACTGGTCATAAATTCAAAACAATTAACTCTCCCCAAATTTCTCATACCAACTTCAATAATGGAAGATGTGGAAAACTGTAATGTAAAACAACAAGCACCCAAATGCAAGTCAAAAAACTGACAATGATCTACTCACAGGGCTTGACAACCTTCAAGGACACAAGCAGAAAGAAGGGGTCATATCCAAGAGCAAAGTTCACCCCATGGAGAGTGAAAGACTGGTCATACACCTTTCAAAGTTTCCACAATTTCAGGATTCAAGACAAAATTGCACAAATATCAAACCCAAACACTCAAACTCCTTCTGTAAAGTTGGATGTTTAGGTTTTTTGTTTGATTGTTTTTAGTTGGGGTTGGGTTTCTTTTTTCCTTGTTTCTTTTGTGGTTGATTTGGGTTGGAATTCTGCTTGGGGTTGGGGATTTTTTAGCTTAGTTACACAAACAAAACTTTTTTCTCAGTATAACGATTCAGGAATACGTTTCTCTTGAACTGAAAAATTCAATTCTTTGGCAATGGTTTCTGAGTACAGCATGCGGCACATTTATGAATGTATGGCAATCCATAGGAATTCATGCCCCAAAAACAACACTGTCAAGATAAAAAAAAAAAAAAAGAGTTTTCAAAAACCTTACCAAGTATCTGCCCTCTCTTATCTATAACCCATACCCAACTGATAACTACAGATCAAAAAAAAAGTTCCAACAAACAACAGCAAGTCCAAAAACGTGCAAATCCATGGCAAGTGGACGCTGACCACCCCTCACCCACACATCCCCGCAAAGAAGCCTCCCCCTGCCCCATCACACACAGTCCATACATCCACCAACACATCCTCCACAAAGAAGCCTTTCCCTCCCCCATCACACACAGTCCATACGTCTACCACGAGGTCCTGCTCTGCTTTCCTGTCTCCGCTGCTGCCCCCTTCTGCCACCTGTCATCACCCACAGGGCCATGTCACACCAACACCCACTTCATGCCGTCCGCCATCTGTCATCATCCACAGGGCCATGTCACACCAACACCCACTTCATGCCTTCTGCCACCTGTCATCACCCACAGGGCCATGTCACACCAACACCCACTTCATGCCTTCCTCCACCTGTCATCACCCACAGGGCCATGTCACACCAACACCCACTTCATGCCTTCCTCCACCTGTCATCACCCACAGGGCCATGTCACACCAACACCCACTTCATGCCTTCTGCCACCTGTCATCACCCACAGGGCCATGTCACACCAACACCCACTTCATGCCTTCCTCCACCTGTCATCACCCACAGGGCCATGTCACACCAACACCCACTTCATGCCCTCTGCCACCTGTCATCACCCACAGGGCCATGTCACACCAACACCCACTTCATGCCTTCCGCCACCTGTCATCACCCACAGGGCCATGTCACACCAACACCCACTTCATGCCTTCCTCCACCTGTCATCACCCACAGGGCCATGTCACACCAACACCCACTTCATGCCTTCCTCCACCTGTCATCATCCACAGGGCCATGTCACACCAACACCCACTTCATGCCTTCCTCCACCTGTCATCACCCACAGGGCCATGTCACACCAACACCCACTTCATGCCTTCCTCCACCTGTCATCACCCACAGGGCCATGTCACACCAACACCCACTTCATGCCTTCCTCCACCTGTCATCACCCACAGGGCCATGTCACACCAACACCCACTTCATGCCTTCCGCCACCTGTCATCACCCACAGGGCCATGTCACACCAACACCCACTTCATGCCTTCCTCCACCTGTCATCACCCACAGGGCCATGTCACACCAACACCCACTTCATGCCTTCCTCCACCTGTCATCACCCACAGGGCCCTGTCACACCAACACCCACTTCATGCCTTCTGCCACCTGTCATCATCCACAGGGCCCTGTCACACCAACACCCACTTCATGCCTTCTGCCATCATCCACAGGGCCATGTCACACCAACACCCACTTCATGCCTTCTGCCATCATCCACAGGGCCATGTCACACCAACACCCACTTCATGCCTTCTGCCATCACCCACAGGGCCATGTCACACCAACACCCACTTCATGCCTTCTGCCATCACCCACAGGGCCATGTCACACCAACACCCACTTCATGCCTTCTGCCATCACCCACAGGGCCCTGTCACACCAACACCCACTTCATGCCTTCTGCCATCATCCACAGGGCCATGTCACACCAACACCCACTTCATGCCTTCTGCCATCATCCACAGGGCCATGTCACACCAACACCCACTTCATGCCTTCTGCCATCACCCACAGGGCCATGTCACACCAACACCCACTTCATGCCTTCTGCCATCACCCACAGGGCCATGTCACACCAACACCCACTTCATGCCTTCTGCCATCACCCACAGGGCCATGTCACACCAACACCCACTTCATGCCTTCTGCCATCACCCACAGGGCCATGTCACACCAACACCCACTTCATGCCTTCCGCCAGTTTCAGCCCCAGTGGGGATTTGGTGGGGTTTATTCCCTGGTCCTCTGCTACAGCTCCCTATGGTGAGTGAGGTTCTTGCATGTGCAATCATTTTTTTATCTCCATCATGGCTGTATTCCGACTTTAAAGATACAAAACTGGATTTCAACTTTCCAGTTTTGCCAGGACAGTCAGGAGGTACCTTCCCAACTCTTTCCAATTTTTCACGGTCGTGGGTTCTTCCGACTTGCACGTGTGTCTGCAAGCTTACGGGTCGGACTGGTTTGAAGTCATCTCTGAAAGACTTGGCACGCAGTTTGATTTTCCCGTCAAACTGGAAAGAATGGGCACATGCTGGGAAATGAACCCACAGCCTCATGATTTCCTTGTCAGGCAGGTGGACACTTGCACCACCCTGCCACTTTCCTTCTTGCACAGTGGCTTATTGTGGGGTTTTGTTTACCTTCTTTTACTGCACTGCATTGTGTTGTATTGTATAGTGTTGTGTTATATTGTATTGTGCTGTGCTACATTGTATTGTGTTGTATTGTGCTGCATTGTATTGTATTGTGTTGTGTTGTATTGTGCTGCATTGTATTGTGTTGTATTGTGCTGCATTGTATTGTATTGTGTTGTGTTGTATTGTGCTGCATTGTATTGTGTTGTATTGTGCTGCATTGTATTGTATAGTGTTGTGCTGCATTGTATTGTGTTGTATTGTGCTGCATTGTATTGTATTGTGTTGTGTTGTATTGTGCTGCATTGTATTGTGTTGTGTTGTGTTGTGCTGCACTGTATTGTATTGTATTGTATTGTAATTGTATTGTATTGTATTGTATTGTATTGTATTGTATTGTATTGTATTGTATTGTACTGTACTCTGTACTAATTTCTGTAACGGCAGATTTTCCTGTATGAAATTCCGGCTGCTGTCCCCTGGGAGGCACGTTACAACAAGAGCAGTGCCACCTTTTTTATGTGTAATTTTTCTGCCTAAGGGGTGGCTCAAACCTGGGCAGTCAGATCACAAGCTCAATGCTCTAACCACTAAGCTTTACCCCCCATCCCCCCTTGCTCCCTAGTCAGTCTAATGGATGGGGTAGAAGTGAGGGCACAAACGAGGATCAAACCCACACTTCTGTTTAAAAAAAAAAAAAAAATTTAAATTCTTTTCTATTGAGGATAATTGAATAAGCACAAGTGCGCTTTTTTTTTTTACATCCAGTCCCCGTGTGTCTTTTTATATTGAGGATAATGGAATAAGCGGTCGTGTGCTTTTTTTACATCCAGTCCCCGTGTGTATGCAGTTTTGTTAATCTTGTCATCTGTTCCCACCGGCACTCAATGGTTTACTCTTACGAAAAGCGGAACAGGATTTAACGTGTGCACCAGATGTTCTGCCTGCGCTTGCACACAGGACCTCGGTTTAAAGTCTCATCTGAAGGACTTTTGGGGGAGAGTGGAGTCGTCACTGATGTCAACCCCGGGGGAAAAAAAATCCCCTCAAATGGGAATCGAACCCGGTTGTCAAATTGCGAGCGTAATGTTCTGACCACTAGGCTATCCCGTCCCCTCTGACCACTAGGCTATCCTGTCCCCCCCCCCCCTCACTCTCCAGGGGGGTGGGCTACCTCTACCCCCCCCCCCCCCCACCCCCCATCCTGCCTCCTCACCTTGAGGCACCTGTCTGTGGACAGGCTGTAGATGCGGTCATCTTCGTCCGCGATGTGGAGGAAGAAGATGGGGGCGTTGTGGCCGCGCAGCATAGCGGTGGGCTTCCTGCACGTCAGCGTATGCACAAATCCACCGTTTTTATTTTTGTTTTTATGTATCTAATTGTTGTCATCATTGTTTTAGCCCTATTCTGTGTTTCTGTACACATTGTTGAGAAACAAACCACCCATTTTACTGCACACATCCATCAACACAATTGCCCCCCCCCCCCCCCCCCCCCCCCCCCTTCCCTTCCCATCCCATCGTCTAATATCACTTTGAGTGAACAGACGTTAAATCGAAACAACAACAACAACTCCACCATCACTCAGTCCCTCCACACGGCTAAATCTGGCGCGCCCCTTTCCTTTTACCTAGTCCCAAGTGTGGTCAGTTCCTGCTATAAATAGCACTAGCTGCCCCCCCCCCCCCCCCCATCCCCCCATCTGGGCCGGGCTGGGGTGGGGTGGGTTAATTAGCCGCTGAGAGGAGCTGAAAGTGGGGGAAACTGACAGCTAACGCGGAAAAAGACGAACCCCTCCACCCACCCACCCCAAAAAAAAACAACCAAAAAAACAAAAAACCCACCTCTCCCTCTCTACGGCGCCT
>CM060326.1:62892292-62894792 GCA_030674155.1 Stramonita haemastoma | reverse complement strand
ATAATGCTGGAGGATGTTCAGAAATGATGCGTCAACAACACCCCCAAAGAACAATTTGTCATGTGCGAAACACAGCCATGTGCTTAACACGAACTGGCGTGCTTCCTATGTGGCAGATAATGCTGGAGGATGTTCAGAAATGATGTGTCAACAACACCCCCAAAGAACAATTTGTCATGTGCGAAACACAGCCATGTGCTTAACACGAACTGGCGTGCTTCCTATGTGGCAGATAATGCTGGAGGATGTTCAGAAATGATGTGTCAACAACACCCCCAAAGAACAATTTGTCATGTGCGAAACACAGCCATGTGCTTAACACGAACTGGCGTGCTTTCCATGTGATAGGTAATGCTGGAGGATGTTCAGAAATGATGTGTCAACAACACCCCCAAAGAACAATTTGTCATGTGCGAAACACAGCCATGTGCTTAACACGAACTGGCGTGCTTTCCATGTGATAGGTAATGCTGGAGGATGTTCAGAAATGATGTGTCAACAACACCCCCAAAGAACAATTTGTCATGTGCGAAACACAGCCATGTGCTTAACACGAACTGGCGTGCTTTCCATGTGATAGGTAATGCTGGAGGATGTTCAGAAATGATGTGTCAACAACACCCCCAAAGAACAATTTGTCATGTGCGAAACACAGCCATGTGCTTAACACGAACTGGCGTGCTTTCCATGTGATAGGTAATGCTGGAGGATGTTCAGAAATGATGTGTCAACAACACCCCCAAAGAACAATTTGTCATGTGCGAAACACAGCCATGTGCTTAACACGAACTGGCGTGCTTTCCATGTGATAGGTAATGCTGGAGGATGTTCAGAAATGATGTGTCAACAACACCCCCAAAGAACAATTTGTCATGTGCGAAACACAGCCATGTGCTTAACACGAACTGGCGTGCTTTCCATGTGATAGGTAATGCTGGAGGATGTTCAGAAATGATGTGTCAACAACACCCCCAAAGAACAATTTGTCATGTGCGAAACACAGCCATGTGCTTAACACGAACTGGCGTGCTTTCCATGTGATAGGTAATGCTGGAGGATGTTCAGAAATGATGTGTCAACAACACCCCCAAAGAACAATTTGTCATGTGCGAAACACAGCCATGTGCTTAACACGAACTGGCGTGCTTTCCATGTGATAGGTAATGCTGGAGGATGTTCAGAAATGATGTGTCAACAACACCCCCAAAGAACAATTTGTCATGTGCGAAACACAGCCATGTGCTTAACACGAACTGGCGTGCTTTCCATGTGATAGGTAATGCTGGAGGATGTTCAGAAATGATGTGTCAACAACACCCCCAAAGAACAATTTGTCATGTGCGAAACACAGCCATGTGCTTAACACGAACTGGCGTGCTTTCCATGTGATAGGTAATGCTGGAGGATGTTCAGAAATGATGTGTCAACAACACCCCCAAAGAACAATTTGTCATGTGCGAAACACAGCCATGTGCTTAACACGAACTGGCGTGCTTTCCATGTGATAGGTAATGCTGGAGGATGTTCAGAAATGATGTGTCAACAACACCCCCAAAGAACAATTTGTCATGTGCGAAACACAGCCATGTGCTTAACACGAACTGGCGTGCTTTCCATGTGATAGGTAATGCTGGAGGATGTTCAGAAATGATGTGTCAACAACACCCCCAAAGAACAATTTGTCATGTGCGAAACACAGCCATGTGCTTAACACGAACTGGCGTGCTTTCCATGTGATAGGTAATGCTGGAGGATGTTCAGAAATGATGTGTCAACAACACCCCCAAAGAACAATTTGTCATGTGCGAAACACAGCCATGTGCTTAACACGAACTGGCGTGCTTTCCATGTGATAGGTAATGCTGGAGGATGTTCAGAAATGATGTGTCAACAACACCCCCAAAGAACAATTTGTCATGTGCGAAACACAGCCATGTGCTTAACACGAACTGGCGTGCTTTCCATGTGATAGGTAATGCTGGAGGATGTTCAGAAATGATGTGTCAACAACACCCCCAAAAACAATTTGTCATGTGCGAAACACAGCCATGTGCTTAACACGAACTGGCGGTTTCCTGGATAGTTAATGAGTGTACAAAACAGGCAACAACAAAACATTGTCATCGAAGCAGCCATGTGTTAACAGATCGTTTTCCATAAAGAAAATGCAGGTGCAAAAGATGTGTCACAACACCCCAAGAAATTGTATGTGGAACAGATGTGTTACACAACGCGCTTTCATGTGACTGGTAAGCTGGGGTTCAGAATGAATGTAAACAAAAGAATTGACATCAAAACAGCCATGTGCTAACACAACGCTGCTTCATAATATGCTGATGTTAGAATGATGGAAGCAGAAAGTAAACATTTCAGCAAACAGCAGGCAAAAGAACGCCTTCAGTGTTAGTGATGGAATGTCGGAGGTGTTCAAAATGAGTCAAAACACCCAAAACATTGTCATGTGCGAAACACAGCCATGTGCTTAACACGAACTGGCTTC
>CM060326.1:62884792-62887292 GCA_030674155.1 Stramonita haemastoma | reverse complement strand
GAGCTAGCACTCTGCAGGTAACAACATGAGCTAGCACTCTGCAGGTAACAACATGAGCTAGCACTCTGCAGGTAACAACATGAGCTAGCACTCTGCAGGTAACAACATGAGCTAGCACTCTGCAGGTAACAACATGAGCTAGCACTCTGCAGGTAACAACATGAGCTAGCACTCTGCAGGTAACAACATGAGCTAGCACTCTGCAGGTAACAACGCACCTGCCCAAAACAACACGCCAGTCTGTTCAGCGGAGAAAAAGGGCGCGAGCCAGGATTTCACACTCTCTCCAGCATAAGATGTGTCAGCAATGTCAAAAAAGAGGAACGATAACTACCCAACAACAACAAAAAAACAGGAACCTGACAGAAAAGTCACCTTGAGACAGCGTGGTGACATGCTGTGATCAACAGCCACAGAGAATTTCTATTGTTGCCGTTTTAATTGTCGACGGTTTGTCATAACTGTAGTCCATGACCCTGAAGGAAAGGCAGGAATTACAGAGGTTGGCCATGGCAATGACCAGAGAAACAGAAACTTCAAGCATGGATTGGTGGTCTAGGAGGTAACGCGTCCGCCTAGAAAGCAAAAAGTCCGGGTCATAATGTGCCGTGGTTCGAATCCCATTTGGGCCGAAAACATTTCCCCCATCCATTGGATGAGTGGTGGTCTGGGCGCTATTTCGGATGAGACAAATAAACCGAGTCCGTGTGCTATACATCATTATTTATCGCACGTAAAAGAACCCACGGCATCAAGGAGGTTGTCCCTGGCAAAATTTATGTAGAAAAAAAACAAACACTCTGATAGGGAAACAAATACAGTTGCAGACAGGAAAAAGAACAAAAAAGAAATAATGGGTAGGTGCTGCACTTGTGGCTAGCGCTCTCCCCGGGGAGAAGCAGGAGATTTTTCTCCTGGATTAACACCAGTGCCGACTCCACTCTCCCCAAAAGTCCTTCGGATGAAACTTTAAACCAGGCCCAGTGTGCGAACGCACGCAGAACATCTTGCGCACATGTTAAATGGTCCGCTTTTCGTAAGAGTAGGCCATCGTGTGCCGGTGGGAACAGATGACATTTACAAAACTGCATACACATGGGGACTGGATGAAAAAAGCACAAGAGTGCTTATCCCATTATCCTCGATATAAAAGAATAAATCAAATCAAATCAAGCAGCCTGAATTTCACACAAAGAAATCTGCTGTGACATAAAGTGGTATGAACAAAATAAAACAAAACAAAATACAGGACTGACCTGAGGCATTCCCCGGCTGACTTGATGACGAAGATGTTGATGCAGCCCTGGGTGTCTCCGTACAGAATCAGACATTCATCAAAGCCTGTGGAGCTGCCACAGAGATAAGAATCTTGTACTGGAGGAGGAGGAGGAGGAGGAGGAGGAGGAGGAGGAGGAGGAGGAGGAGGAGAGGAGGAGGAGGAGCAGGAGGAGGAGTAGTAGTAGTAGGAGGAGGAGGAGTAGGAGGAGGAGGAGTAGTAGGAGTGTAGTAGTAGTAGTAGTAGTAGTAGTAGTAGTAGTAGTAGTAGTAGTAGTAGTAGTAGTAGTAGTAGTAGTAGTAGTAGTAGAAGAAGTAGGCACCCATCAGTCTTGGAAGATTATGGAGTTGCACTCTAGAGCGCAAAGCCTGGGTAGGTAAGTATGGAGGGCAAACTGTTACCCATGCAGCAGACCCCCCCCTCTCCACGCCACTGGAATGGTCCATTGGAAAGGCAATGACCAATACAAATGGTTCCAGTACCATCGCAGGAGCCACCAGAACGTTGCCATATACAGCCCCGAGCTGCCCTGGGACTCCAACTCCCCTATTTTTCCTCAGGGATGGTGTCTAAACATGACACCTGTATGCATGCTGGTTTTTTTTTATAATTTTGTCATCTACTCCTACCGGCACACAATGGTCTGTTCTTCCAAAAGGCGGAACGGGGTTTTAACGTGTGCACAAGATGTTCTGCAACCGTTCGCACACAGGGCCTCGGTTTATAGTCTCATCCGGATGACTTACTGGACTAAGGATATATTAATAATAATAATAATAATAATAATAAATAATAATAATAATAATAAAATAATAATAATAATAATAATGATGATAATAATGATGATGATGATTGATGAATGATGATGATAATAATAAATGGAATTTATATAGTGCTATATCTTGCAAAAACAAATCAAAGCGCTTTTTTTTTTCAAACGCAAATCTGAAGTCTAGGCATGTCGTTTTCATAAATCTCCAAACACCTGTACACACAAACAAGATTACTCTGATGCATGTGTGAATCAGTGATATCCTTTCTGACCTTAGCATTTTCTGTTAGCCTCTTCTTTAATCAGGAATAATCCAACATGTGCAAGCATGCACACACAAACAATATTCACCCAAACACATATGCATGCATGCACACACACACACACACACACACACACACACACACACACACACACACACACACACACACATACTGGACATACACATGGAC
>CM060326.1:62877292-62879792 GCA_030674155.1 Stramonita haemastoma | reverse complement strand
CACTGCTTTAATTAACATCCCTAACCCTAAAGAGGGCAGGTACCCATTTACAGCCGGGTGAACTGGGGGGACTATACTGAAACCATAGCGCATAAACGGTCACCCATCCAACTGGTAACCATGCTTGATGCTGCTTAAATTGACTTGGGGAAAGCAAGTACTCTGACCACTTAGCTATCCCACCCCCGGGGCAAAGTGTACACAAACTGGATTGGATTTTTTTTTTTTAATTGGAATGGATTCTTCTTCGTCCATCGTCGTCATTGTCAAATGCTCAGACAGCAAATAGTGCTGTCTGCCATGTTAGGAGAAAAATGTGTTGTGCTGTCGGCGATAAGCGCCTGACAAGTCAGGCCCACTGCATTTTATTTTGGTGCAGGTAGAGAATTGTTATCTTTTCAGTCTTTCTGGGGGACAAAACTGCAGGAGAATGGACCAAGAAAGCAGAAAACAGACAAGAACGGAGTGACTGGAGGAAAAGAAACAGGGCAGAAAGAAAGAGAGGGATAGAAAAGAGGGAATTCCTGGCACAGAATTTCCAGAAGGTGGGGATGCTGTCCATACTGACTAGACCCCATCACCCTCATAGGAGAGGGGAGGGGAGGTGGATGAATGGATTCTTGCAATAAAAGTACACCAAGGCTTTTTTTTTTTTGCTTTGCTATTGAGCAGAAAAATGTTGAAAAAAAGTAGATCATATTTTGCAAACTTTAACTCGTCTGTGTTTTGGTTGCATGCAAAATCTTATCAGCATTTCATACAGAATGTTATATGAGCTGATGGCCACATTTGTAATGCAAAGAGTATCTGATAACTTCCCCCTTGAATCATGACTGTGTCCACATGATAGCAATAAAGCAATGGTGACAGTTGCTGGTATCTTGTCTTGAGGAAAACAAGGCCATGTATAATCAGCGCATACTCCTTCATGACCAAACATGTGAGCACGATTCCTTCCCTCTCCCTATCTCTTCCCT
Organism: Stramonita haemastoma; assembly: GCA_030674155.1. Taxonomy (NCBI): domain Eukaryota; kingdom Metazoa; phylum Mollusca; class Gastropoda; order Neogastropoda; family Muricidae; genus Stramonita; species Stramonita haemastoma. Next base: position 62,878,815 of record CM060326.1, on the reverse strand, counting down.
CTATCTTTAACGTGTGCAAGCATGCACACACAAACAGACACAAATATGTGCACACACAGACACAGACACATGCAAAGCACACATACATGCACACACACAGCACGCACACACACACACACACACACACACAAACACACACACAAACACACACACAAAACACAACACACACACACACACACACACACATTCTGTGCTTGACAATATACCTAATTAGAAACAACACAAAAACAAACACAACAGCATAATCATTTTGTGACCAAACACAATAACATTTACACCAAACACCTTACCTTCAGTAACCAAAAGCTGAATTTGAACACAAGTTGGCCAAAACAACAAAACAAAAAAAAAAGAATCACTAAGACACACTCCAAACTTTAACTACTACTAGTTGTGAACCGACCACACACATAATCCTCAGCCCCAGCCCAGTGCAGAACTCTCAATAACACTGCACCCCTATTGTCCGTTTTCTGTACACAACTTCCACAATTCCTCGTGCAAACAACCTTCCCTGCATGCGCTGTGGTCAAGTTTGACAACAGATACCTGCCCAGGGTGCTTTGCTTCTATCCGTGGGAGACTGATAAGAAAAGCTCAGAGTGAAAACTTTTCTCACGATGCAGTCTGTCTACCATGAGGGCATGAGCCAGTTCACTGTCTGCTCAGATTCGTGCGCCTTAAGCACAGATATGATAGAAATAGACTAGTTCACTATCCGCTCAGATTTGTATACCTTTGACACAGATATGATATAAAATAGACTAGTTCACTATCTGCTCAGATTTGTATACCTTTGACACAGATATGATATAAAATAGACTAGTTCACTATCCATCCAGATTCATATAGCTTTGACACAAATGTTATAGAAACAATGTCTTCCATTATTCGCTCAGATTCACGTAGCTTTAGAACAGATATTATAAAAACAAGCTAACTCACTATCTGTTATGAAAAAAACAAAGAAAAAAAAGATTTTAAAAACTCTAACTCACAATCTGCTCTATGCATCACATTATTCAGAGCTATACTCCAACAACAAACTGTTCCACTATCTTCTCTACGATTCATGTCACTTTAACGCAGACACACAGCTTGCCCTTCGTACTCACCCAGCATTTGTGCTCTAGAGCCTACAGTGCAACTCCACAGACCTTCCAAAACTGACGGATGCCTCCTAACACAGATACTATAAAAGCAAGCTCACTCATTGTCTGCTCAATGATTCACATACACATCATGAATACCTCAGAAACAAGCTGTTTGTTTATATATACATATATATATATATATATAATAATATATATATATAATATATATATCTACACACACACACACACACACACACACACACACACACACACACACACACACACACACCACTACAGAAACAAACTATGATTCGCATACAGATATGCATTACAGCAAAAACAACCTGTTCCACTATCTGGTGTATGATTCGCATACAGATGTACATCTACAACAGAAATGTTCACTGTTTCTATGTTTCACGTTAATAC
>CM060326.1:62869792-62872292 GCA_030674155.1 Stramonita haemastoma | reverse complement strand
GACACACAGAGAGAGAGACACAGAGAGAGAGAGACACACAGAGAGAGAGAGAGAGAGACAGACAGACAGACAGAGAAAGAGAGAGGGAGGGAGGGATGGAGAGAAAAGAGACGCTATTTTTCTGTGCTGTCCATAAAGTTTTCCCCTGTAAGCTAAATACAAACCAAACAACGGACACTTTGTGACAAACTATGATGGCCTGCTGCCGGGAAAGATGCTACGACAAGACGGCGAAAAAAGGGGATATATTGATATATATATAATCATCTGTACATAATGATCGATAAATCCATTCTGACCTACTGACATATCTCCACGCATTTCCAAACTAAGACATGCAAACAAATGCTTAATCTTTTCAAGTCAATCAGGATTTTGAACTCAGCTATGAATTAAAACTTCCAAGCTGTAAATCTCTCAATCCAAAATGTGCACATAGCTTAAGAGCAAAATCACTGCACTGTGAAGAACACTTTGCTCTTTTTATAAGGAAACAAACCGACAAACACTTTGCTTTTTTTATGCAGACACAATCATGCCAACAAACACTTCGCTTTTTTTATGCTGACACAAACATGCAAACAATCACTTTGCTCTTTTTATGCCAACACAAACCGACAAACACTTTGCTCTTTTTATGCTGACACAAACACGCCAACAATCACCTTCACAACCACCAAAAAGACACAGCCAGTGACTGAAATAATCTGAGATCAAAACACACAACAGCCTCCCCCATTATTCTGTTCACACTGCATGATGAATGGACTTTCTGCACAGGTTTACTGCACTTCTGAGCAATGTGTTGAATGGGCATTTCCCGCCTGATATGAGTTAACACATGCTGTGGTCCAGTACAATAAGCAGGGTTGTTTTGGGGGACTCGGGTATTGATTGTGTTCCATTTAATGTGTCATTTATCACGTGGATCTCCCTTAACGCGATGACCATCCTGGTCTGATGACCATAACGGTTGGCTAGGAGGTCACTGATACAAGGGATGCAAGGGAACAGTTGATCTGAATCTTGCTTTTATCTGTATTATATGTATAGTTCTGCAGTTTGAATCTGAGATTTAGATACTTTGAATCTGAGATTTAGATACTTTGAATCTGAGATTTAGATGCTTTGAATCTGAGATTTAGATACTTTGAATCTGAGATTTAGATACTTTGAATCTGAGATTTAGATACTTTGAATCTGAGATTTAGATGCTTTGAATCTGAGATTAAGATGCTTTGAATCTGAAACTTAGATACTTTGAATCTGAGATTAAGATGCTTTGAATCAGAGACTTAGATGCTTTGAATCTGAGACTTAGATGCTTTGAATCTGAGATTTAGATGCTTTGAATCTGAGATTTAGATGCTTTGAATCTGAGACTTAGAAACTTTTAATGGGAAACATCCCTGACATGGCTTCTGTGGTCGGCGGGGTTGTGACCAAAATGACTGGATGATGATAGCAGCAGCCTGTTTGTACATGTGGGACATTAGTTCACAGCTGCAGCAGGAGACATCAGCAGACTGGTGGGAGAGTGATAAACATCCACCCAGGAACGAACCACCAACACCCAAATCACCACGACAAACCACGGTCCTCGCATCTCAGCCCTCAAACTCCATGTGTTTCTCTGTAGCTTTGTGTCAGAGATCAGAGTGACAATGAATCAGGATTTAAACATCAATGAGGAAAATCTTCTCTCATCTATTTCAACAAAAGACCCAAGTGTCTATGTGTGTCCGTGTGTGTACGTGTGTATGTGTGTGTGGATGGCCCTCATAAGTATGAGCGCAGCACTATATTCTAATACATACATGACTTTGCTAATATTACAAAAAAAAATATCCCGCTATGTTGATCTGAGTGATGAGAGAGGGAAAAACCCCCAGTTCCAATGATAAATATGTTGGTTTTTTCACAAGATACCATAAAGCACCAAAACTTGACTTAACCAGTCTCATTTACATTCTGGCCCAGACTTCTGAAAGCAGGTTTAGCTTCTACTTTGGGGAGGGAACTTGTTCTGCGCTGAAGTCCCCAGAGCCCTGCATTTAACTTAAGACCTACAGGAGTGATAATTACCCAGAAAGAACGGCAGTGTTGACAGACACACATACTCCACCTGCAAGACCATTGTGGAGAGTCACAGAATTCTATGTAATGTCAGCTTGATTATTAATGAAGTTTCTGCAGGTTTGACTGTAAAAAAAAAAAAAAATGGAGGGTGAGCTGAGGGGAGGATGGGGACTGAGACAGTACAGAGGAGGACAGAGATAGGGAGGAGGATGAGTGGGGTGAGGAGGGAGATAGAGCCGACCGACAGACAGACAGACAGACAGACAGACACACTGACTGAGTGATCTGGACAGAAAGAAAGACAGATAGGAAGACTGATACACAAAGACAGACTGATGAGAAGATGTACAACACAACCCGTCTGTCTGAAGGATGATATGACAAATCCTTTCAAACAAACAAAATCTTTGAAGTAAAATTA
>CM060326.1:62852292-62859792 GCA_030674155.1 Stramonita haemastoma | reverse complement strand
TTCAGTCAGAGTGGCCTTCTCAGCAGAGGGGGTCACAAACCGCCTGTACTTTCGGCAGTTACACTTGTAGGACGATTTCTGGGGACGCCACAACCACGGACGCCGGTCCTCACTTTTCAAACGCACGTCTCTGTCAACATTGACTAGTGGCATCTTGCAGGTACAACTTTCCCCTACAATTTTTTTTTTTTTTTTGGGGGGGACAGGGGGGTTGAGTCGTTGCCACGACAGATGTGGCAGATGAAAAAAGAATTTGCCTGGGCAGTTGTACGGTTTTGATTTTATTTTGCAGACGTCAACGTAAGCCTGTGTTCAGAGATCAGCTCTGGCTTAAAATATCGTGGCTTGACAACTTGTAAACCTACGCATTTGCCTCAAACCTAAATGCCGTTCCAATCATTACAGTCCACCACACCTTCTACTTTCAACACTGACAGTGATCAACTTTTTGATTTGACTACTGTCATACATTCAGAACAAACAAACCAAAAAAAATGGACACATCATACAAAAATGGTTTGCTCGGTCTTTTTTTTGTGTGTGAGTTTCTGAAATTGTTTCAATGGTTTCTTTTTTTCCTTTTTAAGAATAAAAAAACAACTAAATTCCATATTACAGGATCTTTCCTTTTGTTATCAGACAATAATCCTTTTTATCAACAGTATGATAAAATAAAAAAATAATAAAAAGGTAATAGCACTGTGTTGTTAACTTCTCAACAGCTCCAACTTTCAGCCAACAAGGAAAAATAATTCAGCGATGATGAGCACACAGGTCCACGACCACAACTACACTACATGCCTTCCACCACCACACAGCAACTCAACTTTGACCAGAAGAACAACTCCAGCCGTCTGAAAGTAGCGCTATGCACAAACCACGACCCTCGGTAACCAAGGGGTACTATCTGCCAGCAAGGGTCACATCATCAGCCAAGCCACAACATTGTGGGCTCCCCTGAAGACAATCTCTCATCTATTTTTCAACATCCAGAACAAAATGATGCCAGTGGCTGTACAACAGCAGGCAAAGACAGTGCTCTGCCCACCCTGGAGCATGTTCTAACAGGGTTTTCGCCCTGCAACATGCATGACTGATAGTATACAGTATAAAGCTGACAAAAAATTATCATAACAACTTTCACAAAAACTTCTCCCACATTTCATCATTGGTCACTGAAACATGCATTAATTACAATTCTAGAGGATTTTTTTTTCAGTAAACAACGATTCTTAGGGTAAAAATCTACAAAAAAGTGTAAGCAATCAAAGCAAGATATGTTAAATAAATAATATTGTGCTATAAGATTGAATGTTACAAGTAAAAGAATCCATGGCAACAAGTGCATGGTCCATGTAAAAATTCGGCAGGAAAACCCACTCTTACAAGCACCCCCCCCCCCCCCCCCCCCAAACAGATGAACTTTTCAAGAAAGAGAAGGCAAATACAAGTAGTGATGTGCTATACAGATGTGCCCCTATCCTCAAGTAAAAGCAGTCCCAATTTCACATACAAGCAAAGCAATCAATGGTGAAGAGAATACAAACATAATGCAATGTAAAGCGATGAAACACAACATAAAAATACAATACACAATGCAATACAATACAACACAACACAGCACAACATGATACCATGAACAAAAACTGGGTTAACTGCGATCCCCACATTTGCGACAGATCCATTCATTCACATTTATTTATTTATCCATGACAATTGCTTTTAGAAAAATGATTATTCAATACACCATAACCTGTTCATTCACTCATACACTGCCTACATATATCTTGAATATATTTCTAAAAAATAAAAAGAGAGAGAGAGGAGAGAGAGAGAGAGAGAGAGAGAGAGAGAGAGAGAGAGAGAGAGAGAGAGAAGAGAGAGAGAGAGAGAGAGTGTTAAGGTTTTTCAGTCGTCTCAGCAAGCTTAAATCCACAAAGTGAAACCAAACAAATCATTTCAAATAATAACAATGCCACCTTTGTTATCGTTTAGTTTCTGTATGAAAATTTGTGGATAGGTCTTCCAGTTTTGGTTTTATTTCTGATGATTTTTTCTCCTTCACAACTGACAATAATGACAGAAATCTAGTTTGTTTGTATATTGTATAGTATTGTATTGTGTTGCATTATGTTGTATTGTGCTGTGTAGCATTCTTTTGCTATGTACTGTGTTGTGTTCTGTTGTACTGCATGGTATTGTATCAGTATCATATTGCGAATTGCTGTGTACTACCTTGTGTTGTACAGTATTGTGTTGCGTGATATTATTTTGTATTCATAACTGTATTGCACTGTACTGTATTACATTATTTTGTTTTGCATTATATTGTGTATTGAACAGAATAAAGTTGTGTGGTATTCTTTCACATTTATAAGGTGTATTACACTGTACTGTATAGCAATGTGTTATCTTGCATTTGTATTGCATTGTACTATATTTTTTTTGTATTTTACTGCTTGTACTGTACTGTACTGTACTATACTGTACTGTACTGTACTGTACTGTACTGTACTGTACTGTACTGTACTGCACTGTACTGCACTGTCTTACTGTTAGACAACCAACCCACTTACATCAAATCAGAGAGTACAGTTTGTTAAACACATACAGTCCAAAAGAAACCCTCTACAACACGTATACAAACAGGCTCTTTCTTGCTTTGAAAACTATAGACAGACCTACAAACCAGCATCAATCAGTAACTAAAGGAACAAACAAATCGCCATTAAACAGGAACATCTGCCCAGTCACCATCCACAATTCCTATGAAATGCTGAAGAGAGATGACTACTGGGTAAACTGGTTAGAGACCAGGATTATTCAGAACTGTCAAGACTTGCACTGTACTGTACTGTACTGTACCTTTGGAAACCTTTCCAATCGAACTGTGTCTAAGCTAGTACTTTCAATCCATGAACGGCACTAGGCCTGGGGTGAAGTTTTGTTGTGGATGAGAATGACCCCGGCAGGCTGTAGCGTAGAAGATCTATCCTTCACTGTCATCCCTGACAGCCCCTGCCCATTTCTCCCTGTGGAGCTGAACGTGTGTGTTCTTCCCAGGAAGAGCACTTTGGCTCAAGTGCTGTGCCACTCATATCTTCGAAGCCGTTCACGACTGTGGGTGTGTCTAACTCCCTATAAAAGAGATTACTCTCCACATAGTTTTGCCAGGGACGACTCTCCTGTTTTCATGAGGTCTCTTACGCGTGCTAAATCATACTGCAGATCAGGGCGGGATGGGCGAGTGGTTAGAGCGTTGCGCTCAAGATTTGACAGTCCCGGATCAAGTGCAGGTTTGAGTCGCCACCATTATGCCTGTTCTAGAGGATTTTCCACATGAAGTTAACATCAGTATCTACTCTCCTCCCCCCTCCCCTCTCCCAGTCCTTCAGATGAGACTAAAAACCAAGGCCCCATGTGTAAATGCATGCTGAACATCCTACGCACAATTGTGCCAGTAAGAACAGATGGCAAAAAATATTTTTAAAAGATGCTTGCACACTGGTGTCATGTTTACAGTTTAGACATCATCCCTAAACTTTGAATATGGCTACCTTAATGGTAGGCAAAAATGTTCACAAATGGAAAAAGCTCACCACTGGTGAACCTCACAGCTCTAGCCAAGGAACACACACCACACACACACACACACACACACACACACACACACACACACACACACACACACACACACACACACACACACACACACACACCAAATAACAAAAAGTTGCAAATGAATTTACTGTGCTGTTTGAAAGACAAGCACTCAGACCACAATTGACAGTCAAAGGATGGGAAGAAAGTCCAACTTCAGGTGGGAATTGAACCCTTGATCTCTAGCTTTCTAAAAAGATCTATGAATGCTAGATCATCAATCCACTGATCAGAAGAAAAAAATTTTCAGCAGATATGCGTAATTCAAAATTCAAATGATTTATACATTTTTTTTAATGTTCTGTTATCCAAACAGGTAAAAGAAAATTAGAAAAAAAACAAAAGAAAAAAGTGTAAGCTTACACCTTCTTTTGTAAATTAATCCCTTTTCTCTAGGTTTTTGATGTTGTTGTTGTTGTTTGGTTGTTGTTTTTTGGGGGGGTTGCTGTTGTCTTTGTTGTCTTGTCTGTATTTATAAGTATACACACAGAGCATGGATTACAAAATGTTCCTGGGGATAAAAACAAACAGCCAATACCCATGTGGGGCACGTGGACAGGTCCCACTGTTACCACAACACTGTCTCCACAGAAGTAAATAGTTAATGAAAGGGGGGAAAAAAACCTCCCTGGTAACAAGAGGCATCTAAACAGTAAGAACAACGCTTCTGGACAAAATGATTGGGTGAGTGCTGTCTGGCTGGCTGGCTGTCTGGCTGTCTGGCTGTCTGTCTGTCTGTCTGTCTGTCTGTCTGTCTGTCTGTCTTCCTGTTGGCCTGCCTGCTTGCCTGCCTGTCTGTCTGTCTGCCTGCCTGTCTCTTTCCCTCCACCCCTTCTCTGTCTATCTGTCTGTCTGTCTGTCTGTCTCTCTGCCTGCCTGCCTGCCTGCCTGCCTGCCTGCCTGCCTGCCTGCCTGCCTGCCTGCCTCTCTCTCTCTCTCTCTCTCTCTCTCTCTCTCTCTCTCTCTCTCCTCTCTCTCTCTCTCTCTCTCTCTCTCTCTCTTTTTGTTCGGAAACATGTTTTATGGGACTTGTTTGGTGGTGGATGGTGGTGGACTGACGTTTTCGGTCATTTGACCTCACCATATTCTCATGTTTGCTCTTTCTTTTTGTTTGTTTGTTTGTTTTGTTTTGTTTTGTCTTTTTATCTAATTTATATATTTTTTTTTTCTTCCTTTTTTTTTAAAAAAAAAATTTTCAAATCAAAATCATCATTGATTCTTGCTTCATGTTTTCGTTTCTGAATGGGTGTTTTTTGTAACGTTGCCTTGGTAGTGTATCTCTGTATTATTTTTTACCTGTTGTCGTTGTTCTTTCTCCCCTTATATCAAGGTCTTACGTTTTGTGGGACTTGTTTGATGGTGGATGGTGGTCGATTGATGTTTTCAGCCATCTGTCCTCATCATTTTCTCATGTTTGATCCTTAGTTGTTGCGCTGTCGTTTGTTTGCTTTGTTTGTTTGTTTGTGCTTTTTTTTGTTTTTTGGGGTTTTTTTGTTTGTTTTCGTTGTTGTTGTTGTTGTTTTTTATATTCAAATCGAAATCGTCATTGAGTCTCGCTTCTTGTTTTCGTTTCTGGGTGAGTGCCTTTTTATAACATTGCTTTAATACTGTATCTCTGTATTATTCCTCGCCTGTTGTTTGATGCTTGGTATGGCTTTTTTGCTCTTGGTGTTTGAACCTTTGTAATTGTTGTTGTTTTTGGTTGGGGCTGTCTTTTTATCATGATGTTGTCCCTGGGGGGAGCGGGGACTGGATGTGAAAGAGGCACACGAGTGCTTCTCTGTTGTCCTCGAGTGGAGGAATTTTGCCCTGCCTTGCCTTACCTCTCTCTCTCTCTCTCTCTCTCTCTCTCTCTCTCTTCTCTCTCTCTCTCTCTCTCTCTCTCTCTCTCTCTCTTCCCTTGAAACATCTAGGATGTTTATGTAACTTTTTTTTTTTTTTTTTTTTTTTTTTTTTTTATAATTTTATTTACATTTTTATTGATAGTATCTCTACCCCCTCCCCTCCATAAGGATATTAGTTAATTTTTCCCCCCCTTTTATCCAATTGTATGACTTATGTCACATGTATAACTTTTGACAGGTGGTGGTGGATTGATGTTTTCAGTTGTTTATTTATCTAGTTTTCTTGTTTGCTCCTTACCTACTAACACTTTTTTATTCTTCCATAATCAAAATATTTTTATTGTGACTTCAGATTTTGTCTTCTGATTGAGTGAATTTTTTATTACCTTATCATATATAGTGTCCTTATTCTTGTGTGTTGTTTGGTACTGCGTAAAGCTTATTGTTTAGTATCTTTTCAACTTGATGTATCCCTGAAAAGGGCGGGGACTGGATGTAAAAAAGCACATGAGTGCTTATCTATTATCCTCGAATAAAAGACTTTTCTTGCCTTGCCTTGCCTTGCCTTGTCTTGTCTCTTCTCCCCTCTCTCTCTCCTCCTCTCTCTCTCTCTCTCTCTCCTCTCTCTCTCTCTTCTCTCTCTCTCTCTCTCTCTCTCTCTCTCCGCCCCCCCCCCCCTCCCCCCCTTATATTAAAGTACAAAAAATATACAAAAAGTGCTACATGGGTAAATAACAATGCAAAATGGACATCCTGTGCCCATCCCAGTGTCTAAGTCTCACTACCTGGTCGCCAGAACAAAAACAAATACAGGCAGAGTGTCATACAATGAAAACATAGAATTGTTTTAAAGCGTTGCTTGAAAACAGGCAGGAGACTAGACTGGGAAGGCAGAAAATAAGCACAAGACATTACAGAAAGATAAGGAGAAAGACAGAAACAAAGAGAGAGAGAGAAAAATGGAAATTTCTAGCACAGAATTTCCAGAAAGTGGGGATGCTATTTATACTGAAAGAGCCTCTGGCATCCCAACAGAAGTGACCTGTAGACAAGTGACAAGATAGAGGGTGAAAAACAGAAAGGAAAACAGGAAATATAAAGGCAAGGGGGGGGATGACTTGAAGGTCATTGTTAATCACACACAGCCTCATTGATTATTTTCTGGGCTGACAATCATCGGCTTCATAAATATTTCAACTCTCTCTCTCTCTCTCTCCCCTCTCTCTCTTTCTCACGGGAACAATGAAACAGCCTGAAGCTGCCAGCACACACTTTGTAGACTATTGTGCTTTCTTGTGCTGTTGCATTGTGCTGCCCCGCAGTACTGGTCTGCATGCATTGTGTTGCTTTTTTGTTGTGTGTACTGGTTCTCACACAGGGCTGTAATCTTTCAGATATACACCAAAATAACACAGTGGAGTCAATTATGGTTACTTCCAATAAATACAGACTCCATTCCAAAGAGAACAAAACTGAAATTCCAAAACAAAGAGAAAGCTTTTGCGTCAACAAGTCCAGAAAAAAAGAAGCAACACATTTATAATAATAATTTATAGAAAAAAAAACTTCTTAAACCTGATACAAATTTAGTTTCAGAATGTCTACAATGCGGCATACCAAACATGAGCCATATTCTATGAGACAGGTGACAAATGCAGCCTTCAGATATGGTCAGCTTTCAACACAACACCTGACCAAGAGCCCTGCAGAATGACCAAAAGCCTACAAACAAAAGCAAGACATCTGCAGGTAACACTTTTTCCTTCCTCTGGTGTCATAGTCATGAAACAGTCTCTTTTGAACTCCTTGCTTTTGTTATCAACAGAAAGTTTCCAAAGTGTTACAGTGTGTACTGATGGGGTTTTGTTGTCTATTTTTCTTTGAAACTGTTGAATCGGAATATTATTATCGTGTGACATTATCATCAGATCAGCACTACTCATAATCCACCTCATGTTGTTACTATTGTTGAACACAGCATGTTCCCCAGCTTAAT
>CM060326.1:62829792-62849792 GCA_030674155.1 Stramonita haemastoma | reverse complement strand
TGTGTGTATGTGTGCATGCGCATGTGTGTGTCTGTGTGTGTGTGCGTGTGGGTGTGTGTGGGTGTGTGTGTGGTGTGTGGGGGGGGGGGGGTGCATGCGTGCACACACGCGCACGCATGTGTGTGCGCGCACATGTGTGTGTGTGTGTTCGTGTTTGTTGTTGTTGGTTTGTTGGATTTTTTGTCTGTGTGTTTACTGTATTTGTGCGTGCATGCATGTGTGCATACATAAGTGTGTGTGTGCATGTGTAAATGAGTTAGTCCATTACTGACAAATGCAATTTAAATCTGTCATTGTATCATATTTCATACATCCATAATACGCCTTTCATTGTTGCTATTCCATTTTAGTCTTCCCGAATTTGAGTCCTAGAAAATACATACTCTGACACACAGGATATTATGGAATGCAGTAAATCCATTTTGCTGACGCTATATACATGTAATAGTATGGATGAAGCCTTAAAATGCAAGCTGGGCACGTTTTGCCCTACAATCCGTCAATAACATGAAATACCAGACTTTTAAGTTTTATTAATGTGCATGTCTGATTTTCATGCATAAGAATACACAGTTACTGAGTTAGGCAGAAAGATGAATTAGACAGGCTGTAAGATGAGGGTAGTTGACCAAGCTCAATCCAGCATGGGCCAACAGGACTCAAACCAGTGATTTCAGATCTCTCTAAGAAGGACAGCAGCTGGATGGTTTAGACATTTCCCTACCAAAAAGTAAACCTTAAGGTTCTGGGTTCAATTCCCAGCCTCAACCTTTTTTCCTAGTTTGATGATAAAATCAAACTGAATGTCAAAGTCCTTCAGATGAGATGATAAACTGATACCCCATGTTTGAGCACATGCAGAACATCATACCCACATACTAAAACCCCGCCCACCTTTTGGAAGAGCCAAGCCATAGTGTGCCGGTAGGAATGGATGACCAAAAAAAGAAATGCATGCACACAGGTGTCATGTTTAGACACCATCCCCGAAGTCAGAATGTGGCTACCTAAAAGGTAGGGGAGAAAAAACAGTCACATATATATATGTAAAAATTTCACCATTGGTGAAACTCAGAGATCTAGCCATAAAACGAGGGAAAAAAACCTCACTCTAACTTGGATAGGGAGCTAGATCTGTTACTCACTCACTCATCAACTGTACCCATGCGCATGTTTGCTTACAAGTTTACATGTACATCAATGATGTTTGGGCATAATTGTGTGATGTACACACATACAGGTGTGAATGCATTATAAAAGCACTCACAGTATTATCTAATAACAAACAGGTCCAAATCTATAAGCAGTGTAGGAAGTGTGGATCCATTTAAAGTAAAAACAAAAGAATGACTGATGTAACAAATGATAATACCATTGATATAATTCATTATCATATAAAATGATAATGATGACAGCACTAAAAATAATCGTAATGATATTTGAAACAGAAACCAGTCACAACAAAGATAAACCAAACCAAAGCACAAACCTTGTTGTCAACTTCCTGCAAACAAATTATCAAAATCAGCTGTCATCTCTCTCTCTCTGTGTCTCTGTGTCTGTCTGTCTGTCTGTCTGTCTGTCTCTCTCTCTCTCTCTCTGTCTCTCTCTGTCTCTGTCTCTGTTCCTCTCTCTCTCTCTCTCTCTCTCTCTCTCTCTCTCTCTCTCTCTCTCTCTCTCCCTTCCTATCATTCTCTGTTATCATTTTGGAAACAAAAAACTTCTCTCATGCTTTCTCTAAATACAAATAATACCTCTTACAATACATAATCTGTATGCACTGTTCCATTCCCGGCAATAGCCCTAGAGAAAAAACAGGATTATCAAATAACAAAATCTTGCAATGACTGGCCTTTATTTTTCAATGACAGAAAAAAAAACTTTGTGTTTAGATTTCACTTAGTATTCTAAAGATAACAAAAATTAAAGAAGTATAAAACAAGGTCTTTCAACTATATAGGTCTGCATGTATTCATTTTTCAAAAATAGATCTTAAACTGAATAATACCTTTTTTCTCCATTTATCTCATATACTTATTTGATAATCATGTTCCAATTTTTTTAATTTTGTCAGCTTACTCACAGGTGAATGAATATCCCTTGTCCCACTAATCTTACTTGCTTTTTATTTATTTATTTTTTAATTCTCTTATTTCGAGGATAATGGAATAAACACTCATGTGCTTTTTTACAACCAGTCCCATATTTTTCAATGATTATGTCCCTATGCTTATTGATGTTGTTCACACACAACTAAAAGGTTTCCATTTGATCTAACTTACATTCCCCAACACATCTATGTTACTTCTTATAAAAATGGTACACTATAAATATAATCAAAGCTTCAACTTGTTGACAAATGCATCAAACAGTGTTTCGTGCAATGGTCGATTGGATAATTTCAAATTAACGGCTTCTTTTGTTGTTGATGTTGTTGTTTTTATCACAGTAAAATCTTCAACGACCCAAACCCAAACCTGTTCGCGTCTCACAACAAAAGCACATGGCTATTTAAAATAGTAACAGAACCGGAAATGCTATTCAAGTTGCTACAACAAATCCGCCATTTTGACTTGCGAATTCGAAAGCATTCAGTACATCAACAATCAAATTTCTGCTGTAATAAAATTAAAATATGGCATAGTTTTGCTAGTCAAAATACTTTCAAACATCTTATTTGCTCTGGAAAATAATCTAGGCTAAGAATATATCGATGTCGATTAAAAACGTTTTGAACATAAGAGTGCATCGGAAGCTAATATGATCGTCAGTAACTTTAGCAATCGCAAGAAGACGAAATACCTGTCTGTTTAAAAAAAGAAATAAATTGCAATATTTCAAACATCTGACCTTGCTTTTAAGTTGCTGGGCAACGTTGCTATGAAGATTTCCAGGCCGAACAATTGACTCAGATTCTGCAATTCCATCTACGGTACCCAAAGTCAGTCGCCGTGGATGCTTTACGATAGAATCCTCTGGCCGTGGTTGTTCCTTGGCTTTGAACTGCCATTGTCTTCGTGGCCCTCCTGCCTGGGTGTGAGGACGTTGTCCGAGAATACCTTTACTGTCATGAAGTTGGCTGGATGCTGTTGAAGGCCTGGTTATGGTATCAAAAAGTCCAGTTGTAAAAGAATGATGCGTTTGTAAGTTCGCAGCAGCAGAACTTGGCCGAAATTTTTTCTTCGTTTGGATCTTAGGCAATGAGACAGGTGGTCCTGGCGGCATGGCTGCTGCGTAAATGCTTCCTTTACTTCACAAATAACTTCTCTAGTTGTCAAAACAGCAGATTCATCAATCACTCGTCGGACGTGCTACTCGTCGGCTCACTCCTTGGCTGTTTCACGTCGCCATGTCTGAATGAACCTAAAAGTAGTTCAGCTAGTGTTTCAACATTTTGTAGAAACTCGTTTCAGGGTGTGTTTTTATAAGATATTAAAGCAGTACATCTTTCTATCCTTGAATTTAACAAATTCTGTTTTACAAACTAGCAATACGTACAGATTAGTCACTGATCTTATTGAAATCTGAACTATATTGTCGGAACATATTTCTACGCAGTTCCAGACTGACTGCGCATGGTCATGGCTGTGTGTGGGGTAAATAGTACAGGTATAAGGGCTTGTTTTGTATGCAACTGTCAAAGAATCTAAAACCGGTAGGCCTACTTCTTGTTAATCTTGGCTCTGATTTTTAAAGCTTAATGAATACAGTTTAAGAGATTAAAAAAAAAAAGAGGTAAGGAGACAATTTAAAGAAATGGTGAGGTAGGCCCTACCTTTAGGCTACCTTTCTACGTAGCCAAGCTATTATTTCTCTCAGAACAGACACTTTAGGGTCTATAGGCCTACAAGTTGTAACGCAAAGTGGCCTATCCAGTTTGCTGATTCAGTTCAACTCGATACTGTTCTAAATCTTTATTTCCAAAGGCTGGAGATCAAGCAATAGGCTTACCGCTTTGTGTGGGTGAAGTCATGAACTGTTTAGATAGATTTAAAAAAAAATAAAAAATTAAAAAGTGACTGAAGGTGGCAAGATTGAGTCGCCCAAGATTCTTGCTGTAGTGAATGTTTTAGACCCTTTGTGTACTACAAAAACAAAAGTTGATTTATGTTGCGGACAGATAACTATAGACGTAGCCTACGTTCAAATTCTTAACATCTAGACATTTCGTTCGAAATTCATGAATCTAGGCGATTAGAATGTCAGTAAAAGGCGAGAGAGAGAGACAAGGCAAGGCAAGGCAAGGCAAGGCAAGAGAGAGAGAGAGAGAGAGAGAGAGAAGAGGGGAGGGGAGGGGGCAGAAGGGGGGGGGAGAGAAAAAATATGTGTTGCCGAGTTTGTGC
This sequence comes from Stramonita haemastoma, assembly GCA_030674155.1. Classification (NCBI taxonomy): domain Eukaryota; kingdom Metazoa; phylum Mollusca; class Gastropoda; order Neogastropoda; family Muricidae; genus Stramonita; species Stramonita haemastoma. The sequence continues at coordinate 62,845,449 of CM060326.1, read as the reverse complement.
TTTTTGATGTTGCTTGTTAGTTGTAGTTTTCAACTGACATACATCCATGAGGACCACCGGTTATCAAGCAGACAGCCCCGGGGGAGGGGGGAGGGGCAGAGGGGGCGGAGGGAGGGGGCAGCCTTGTGGTCAGAACGTTCAGCTCGTGATCTAACGGCCCGGGTTAAAGTTCATCACCGAGAGGCTTGTTCTAGGGCTTGGTTTGATTATGATGAAGTCCTAGCGGAGCCATCCAATTTAGGACTGAATCCTCAACCAGCCAACCACCACTATTCGACAGTTTTCACCCTAAAAATTTAATGAACATCAGTGCCGACTCCACTGCCACAAAAGGCTTTTGGGTGAGACTATAAACCGAGATCCCGTGTGCTAACTCGCGTAGAACATCTTGTGCACACATGAAAACCCGCTCCATCTTTCGCGAGAGTAGACCATTGCGTGCCAGAAGGAACACATGACAACATTTACAAAAACCACTTCCACACTAGTGTGGCGTTTAGACATTATTCCCGAGTTCGTATTGCGGCTATCTTGATTAACGGTTGCACGTGCAAAATTTCTCCATTGGTGAACCTCGATGCAGCTCTGGTTCGGGAACAAATTAAAACAAAACGAAACAAAACAAAACAAAACAAAAGAAGAAGAAGAGTAACAACAACAACAACAATAAGAACAAATCAGCCACCCAGGACGAACTAGCTGCATGTAGCCTATGCTTTCATTAAACCGAGGCCCCGTGTGCGAACGCACGCAGAACATCTTGCGCACACGTTAAATCCTGTTCCGCTTTTCGTAAGAGTAGGCCATGGTGTGCCGGTGGGAACAGATGACAATATTTACAAAACTGCATACACAAGGGGACCGGATGAAAAAAAGCACATGATTGCTTATTCTGTTATCCTCGATATAAAAGAATAAATAAATAAATAAATAAATAATTATCAATTTTTAAGGAGTCAAGTCCAGTTTTAAATCACAGTCAAGTCACAAACACTTTAATCATTCCCTGAAGGGCAATAACAATACTGACAGACACATTTTGTATCTTGTACCACTTTATGTCACAGCAGATTTCTCCGAGTGAAATTCGGGCAGCTCTCCCCGGGGAGAGCGCGTCGCCACAAGTGCAGCGCCTACCCTTTTTTTTTCCTGTATGCAACTGTATTTTGTTTCCTTATCAGAGTGACTTTTTTCTACAGAATTTTGCCAGGATCAACCCCTTGTTTCCGTGGGTTCTTTTACGTGCACTAAATAGTGATGTGTAACACACGGGACCTCGGTTTATCGTCTCAACGGAAAAACGAGCGCCCAGACCACCACTCAGGGTCTATGAATGGGGGGGGGGGGAGTTTTGGGCCCAAACGGGTACAAACCACTGCACACTCCGACCCGGACTTTTTGCTTTCTAGGTAATATAAGGCGCGTTACCACCTAGACCACCGATCCACCACATAGATACGTATCCTGATCTCGTAAGACGAAAAAAGCTTCACTTCATACTGGTTCCATATTCATGACAACATAAACAATAGCAAGACTGCTGGCAAGATTCAAGACAACATCAAAGACGCATGATCGATTGGGTTCACAGAAAGCACACGCTTTTCACCCATTCCTTACGCGGCCAGAAAGTTATCAATACTGATTGGGTTCCCGTCCCGGAACCACCCTTATCAATCATTGATGATCGAGTGTGTGTGTGTGTGTGTGTGTGTGTGTGTGCGCGCGCGCGCGGCGCGCGTGCGTGCGTGCGTGCACGTGCGTGCGTGCGTGCGTGCGTGTGTGTGTGTTGTGTGTGTGGTGTTGTGTGTGTGTGTGGAAATCAAATCAAATTTTATTTCGTGTGTGTGTGTGTGTGAGAGTGTGTTGATGTGGGGGAGAGAGAGAGAGAGAGAGAGAGAGAGAGAGAGAGAGAGAGAGAGAGAGAGAGAGAGAGAGAGAGAGAGAGAGAGAGAGAGAGAGAGAGTAATCGTCGTTTTTTCCAAGGGGCACAGATAAACATTAACATAGGCCTACTCTTTTTTTCATCCTGCCCTGAATATCAAATCAAAACAAACGTTTTAAAACAGAGAGAGAGAGAGAGAGAGAGAGAGAGAGAGAGAGAGAGAGAGAGAGAGAGAGAGAGAGAGAGAGAGAGAGAGAGAGAGAGAGTTGATTTGATTTGATTTGATTTGATTTGATTTGATTTATTCTTTTATATCGAGGATAATGGAATAAGCACTCTCGTGCTTTTGTTCATCCAGTCCCCGTGTATATGCAGTTTTGCAAATGTCATCTGTTCCCATCGGCACACTATGGCCTACTCTTACGAAAAGCGGAGCAGGATTTAACGCGTGCGAAAGATGTTCTGCGTGCGTTCGCACACGGGGCCTCGGTTTAAAGTCTCATCCGAATGACTTTTGGGGAGAGTGGAGTCAGCACTGTTTTTCAAGGGGCACAGATAAACATTAACATAGGGGGAGACCGGGGCAGGTTGGGACGCTTTTTGCCTTTTTCGCTCTCATTTGAATATGAGTACACAAATGATACACAAAATGGTATAAAACAAATCTTCATACATTCAGAAATAACAGAAAAGCAAAAAATAATTGAAATCAGTCAGCGTTTATTTGTAATTAATGGTTAAAGAGACAATCCAAAGTGTCCCAACCTGCCCCGGTGCTGGGGCAGGTTGGGACACAGTCATATTCTCACAAAAAATAAGAAAAAAAATTGTTTTTAGAATATAAAACAATTAAAACTCCTGTCACCACCTCTGCAAACCTAATGTTTACCAAAAAAAATGAATGCTACAGCTGTGTAACACAAAATGCTGGAGACATTCCTGACATAGATCTCTTGGGATCCATCCACTTTGGTTGGCAAGATCTTTCGCTCCTGATGGGACATTGTGCAGCATGTGGGATTTGAAATTTCTTCGTGGATAGATTAGGACACGTGGCAGTGCATTGCCCACTGCTTGATGAAGCCAGACATGGTGACAGTCTAGCCAGGTTCATATGACAGGACGTGTGCAGCTTGCTTTGTGCCTACTTCTGCAACAACTTTCTGTTGCTTCTGTGACGTGGTCAGCCCTGTTTCATCAAGGCTGTAAATTAGCTCAGGTGGAAATGAGTAACTAAATGCAGGCCTTGCAAATTGCCAAAGAAAACTCCACATTTGTCCTGTTAAAAGTTGTTGCCCTTACATGGCTGGTAGCTTCAGGTATAGGCCTCCTTATGCAGTCTTCACGTTAAAGAAAGCCAGTCCTCACCTGCCATTCCATTGACAGTCCAGCTAGGTGTCCACCTGAGTATGTTTCTCTCTGCAAGCTGATGTTATTGACTCCTTATAATCTTGGAATCAAGGGGAAAAACGATCTGTGAAGCTTTCAGTACATAATTATTCTGTCAGTTCCATTTCCTCAGCTTCACTGAACACTTGTCTAGTCTTGGAGCTATCTGTAAAATTCTGGAATTATTTGCCTTCATTTGATATTTCAATTGTATGTCTTAGAGTCTCTTTTGGAATATGAAATGGTTAAGAAACATTAGGCAATGACCACCCTTTAGAACAGCATCTACAGCATCTGGGCAGACACTTGTGGAGACTTGTCCTTGTGTTGTCGTCTTCTTGTAAGTCCTCACCATCTGTTCATGAAAAAAGAGAGAACAGAGCATGAGAATAAATTGAAATTAAGAAAGAAAAAGAGTGAAAAGTATCAATGATCCACCATGGGGCAGCTTGGGATGACCCCGGGGCAGGTTGGGACAGTGGCCCAACCTACCCCGACCCAACCTGCCCCATACTGTATGATTCCAAACTTTTAACTTTTATTCAAATACCAATCAAAATCAGCTGCAGAATCCAGCATAAACATTCTGCCAAGTGATCTAAGAACAGATTGCATCAAATAAAACATTGAACAGAAAATTCCTTGAGCAGTTATTCAATCAGGAAAGTGGCATAAAAAGTTACTCAGTTGAGTGGTTTTTGTTGTTGTTGTTGTTGTTGTTGTTTCTCCTTTGGTTGTTTTTGCTGTTATTGTAGTTGCTTGTATTATCTATAGGCATATTTTATTTTAAAGCTGTTGAAATCATGTTAGCTAATTAATGTTGGTGAAATGATTGATGTTGTTTTATTTGCTTGTTTGTTTTTTTCCCCTTTTCTGTCTTTTGTTGGCTTTATTGTTTGCTAGGGATTTTTTGCTTTGTTTTTTGTTGGTTTTTTGCTTTGTTTTGTTTGATTTGATTTTTGTTGTTGTTTTGATTTTTTTTCCTTTTCTTTAGATAGATGGCTTGATGGAAAAAAGCAAATCGATGCTTACTCAATGTACCATCTGGAAATAAAAATTTGATTGATTGATTGATTGACTCACAGTGAAAAACCAGGGAGGTTTTGCCAGATGACTTGGAAGCACCTGTACCACTGGCTTACAAATTGTTGTCAGCAGTAGATCCAGTTGATCAAAAACTCGTGCTTTTGTTCATCCTGTCCCCGTGTGTATGTAGTTTTTGTAAATCTTGTCATCTGTTCCCACCGGCACACAATGGCCTAATCTTACGAAAAGCGGAACAGGATTTAACGTGTGCGCAAGATGTTCTGCGTGCGTTCGCACACGGGGCCTCGGTTTATAGTCTCATCTGAAGGACTTGTGGGGAGAGTGGAGTCAGCACTGATGTTAACTCCAGGGGAAAAATCCCCTTGAATGGGAATCGAACCCGGGTCGTCAAATTGCGAGCACAATGTTCTGACCACTAGGCTATATAAACAGAGAGCGAGAGCGAGCAAGCGAGCGAGCGAGAGAGAGAGAGAGAGAGAGAGAGAGAGAGAGAGATTTGATTGATTTGATTGATTTATTATTTTATATCGAGGATCATGGAATAAGCACTCTTGTGCTTTTTTGCATCCAGTCCCCGTGTGTAAGCAGTTTTTTAAATGTCATCTGTTCCCACCGGCACACGATGGCCTACTCTTACGAAAAGCGGAACATGGTTTAATGTGTGCCAGAGAGAGATTGATTGATTGATCAATCAAGAGAGAGAGAGAGAGAGAGAGAGAGAGAGAGAGAGAGAGAGGAGAGAGAGGAGAGAGAGAGAAGAGAGATGTGAATAGTGATGTTTCATAAGATCAATGTTGATACAATGATTTCAACAGATTCATGTATCATGTACTTGTAAATATAAAAAAAAAAAGCATACTTAAAAAAACCCAAAAACGTTCAGGGTTAAATCTTCCCAAAAATGAAGAGGTTTCGTCAGATTCACGTATTAGGATCTCCACATGTGTGTGTGTATTGGGGGGGGGGGGGGGGGGGGATAATTAGGGTTTCAGACATTCCGCAGCACTACACAGTTTATCAGCTTCTGGCCTGACGTACGTTTCCTCTCTGAAGGGCAATAACCTATTAGAAACACTGCAGCTCAAGGGGGCAGAGTCAACTCCCTTGAATAACAAGTATTTACTCCTAATTTTGTATAGATCTATAGACTTGTGAAAGACCAGGATGACAGTCAAAGATGTACAGACAGATGACAACTTTAAAAAACAAAAATCTGTGCACTCTCTTTTTACAGTCTGACCTGACCTTTCTCCTGTACACTCTCTTTTTACAGTCTGACCTGACCTTTCTCCTGTACACTCTCTTTTTACAGTCTGACCTGACTTTTCTCCTGACACCTATGGGGGTCATTGGGTCAATGCAACTCCAGAGGAATTTCCCCCTGGAGTTAACATCAGTGCCAACTCCACTCCCCCCAAAAGTCCTTCAGATGAGACTATAAACCAAGGCTCGGGTAGGAATGCAGCAGAACATCTTTTGCACACATTAAAACCCGTTCTGCTTTTTGGAAGAGTAGGCCATTGTGTGTCGGTGGGAACAGATGACAAAATTTAACCAAATGCATGCACACTGGGACTGGTTGTAAAATAAGCACATGAGTGCTTATTCCATCATCCTCAAAATAAAAGAAAGAAAGAAATTGAATAAAATCAACTGCACTGACAGTGTCGGTGTGTCCTGGGAAAGTTGAACCTAGCGGAGCCCATCCCTCTCCAGACTGAAGAATGCATGCTGGGTGTGCATCATCCATACCAAAGGCCACTGGCCTTCACTTCTGAGACAGACAGACAGACAGATGGATTTCTTATGCATGTGTGTAATGTGGTCTGTGCATTCACGGGCAGAAGCTCAGTCTGTGGTCTGTATCCTCCACAGGACTTCAGGGAATGCAGACAGACCCAATGTCAACTCCAGACAGACACGTAACCTCAGCAAAGACTCAAACCCAGGTCCTCAGTGACTGTCAGTCATGAGGTCATCACTCTGACCACTGGGCCACTTCCCTCCATACATAGAGCACACACACACACACACACACACACACACACACACACACACAACACGCACGCATGCGCATACACATACACACACACACATTGGCTCTAAACACACCATTCTCCAAATGATACTCAGAGAAACTGATACATCTTTTATTCTTTTTTTATTCTGAATATTCATGAACAAATTACAAATAATGGCAAGTCTTTCATTTTAAATTATATTTCTTTTGGACATATGTGAATATTAGAAATTTTCAGGATCTGCCATCATTTTCAATCACACAATGTCTGTGTTCTGTCTCCAGGATCTGCCATCATTTTCAATCACACAATGTCTGTGTTCTGTCTCCAGGATCTGTCATCATTTTCAATCACACAATGTCTGTGTTCTAATAATGGCTGATGGACACGATAACAAAGCAGAGAAAACTGCTGCCTGCAGGTAAAACCAGTTAGTTATGATATCATCAGCCCAGCCCAGGTTTCAGGTGTGCTGGTTCAATCCCCGTTAGTGCCCCCAACGTTTCCCCCATCCACCAGACCATGAGTTATGGTCTTGGTGCTAGTCTTTTGGATGAGACCATACAGAGGTTCCATCAGGTGCAATACTCATTTAGTGCATGTAAAAGAACCCATGGCAAAAAGAGAGTTGTCCCTGTCTAAATTCTGTAGAAAAAAAACACAATTCTGACAGGAAAACAAATACACATACAGAGAGGAAAAGAAGAAAAAAAAAAGGGTGGCACTGCTCTTGTGGTGACATGCTCTTTCCAGGGAGAGCAGCCAGAATCTGCCATGACTTAAATGGTATACAACACAATATACAGTACATTGCTATGATTGGTAAAATCAGCAATGGAGTAATATTATGATTGGTAAAATCAGCAATGGAGTAATGCTATGATTGGTATAATCAGCAATGGAGTAATGCTATGATTGGTAAAATCAGCAATGGAGTAATGCTATGATTGGTATAATCAGCAATGGAGTAATGCTATGATTGGTATAATCAGCAATGGAGTAATGCTATGATTGGTATAATCAGCAATGGAGTAATGCTATGATTGGTAAAATCAGCAATGGAGTAATGCTATGATTGGTATAATCAGCAATGGAGTAATGCTATGATTGGTATAATCAGCAATGGAGTAATGCTATGATTGGTATAATCAGCAATGGAGTAATGCTATGATTGGTAAAATCAGCAATGGAGTAATATTATGATTGGTAAAATCAGCAATGGAGTAATGTAGTGATTGGTAAAATCAGGGCAGAAATCAGGTGATGACTGCCAGAATCAGCAAAGAACACAAAGAAAGAAAGAAAAAAGAAAAACCAGATGATGATTGGTAAAGCCAGCAAAAAAACTAGGTGATAACTGATAAAATCAGCAAAGTGATAGTTGTGATGATTAATAGCTTAGAGAACAGATTATGTGATGATCAGTTAAATCAAGAGAAATAATATGACAATCAGCAAACTCACACAGATAAACATTCTGATTTTGTTGGTTGTTTTACACAAATAAAATTGTATGCTGATTACTACAATGATGTAAACTCCAAATTCTTTCTAGAATCCTGATTATACTGGTAGTCACACAACAAACACACCTTGTGCTGATTACAAAATGGTGTAGAAGAAAATCTGATTATACTGGTAGTCACACAACAAAGAAAGTCCTGTACTGTTTGTAAAATGATGCAGAAAATAAGAAGACACTAATTTCTGTGAGGTAACCCCCCCCCCCTTCTCAAAATGCCAGTAACCCTTTTAGCGTAAATTACCAGCCCTACCTTCTGGAAATGGAAATTTTGTGCTAAAAATTTACCCTTTTCTATCACTGTTTTGTTATCCCTACCTCTCTGGTGTTTATTTTCTGACTACCCAGCCCATTCTCCTGCCTTTTTTTTGTAATGCAAATCTGAAAATATTTTATTGAGAACTATCACAGAGCTTCCCTACGGTTGGAACTACTTACTTTTTCATCATTGAACGCTCATACAGCAAGTACTGTTGTCTGTCATCATATGAGTGAAAATGAGTTGAGCTGCTGTTAAGCAAAGAAACACCTGTAGTTACTGTTTTAACTCACAACACAACAACACACATATTAAGGCAAAGAAACACCTGTACTTACTGTTTTATATCACAACATACATCTCAAGACAAAAAAAACCACCTGTAGTTACTATTTTATATCATAACACAACAACATACAACTCAAGACAAAAAAAACAAGACAAAAACACCAGTAGTTACTGTTTTAAATCATAACAACACACATATAATGACAAAAACACCTGTAGTTACTGTTTTGTATCATAACAACATACATATAAAGACAAAACCACCTGTTGTTACTGTTTTGAATCACAAGAACATACATATATATGTATCTCATGACCAAAACACCCGTGGTGACTGTTTTATATCATAACAACATACATCTCAAGACAAAAACACCTGTAGTTACTATTTTATATCATAACAACATACATCTCAAGACAAAAACACCTGTAGTTACTATTTTATATCATAACAACATACATCTCAAGACAAAAACACCTGTAGTTACTTTTTTTTTAAATAATAACAATATACATCTCAAGACAAAAAACACCTGTAGTTACTGTTTAAAATCCCAACAACATATATCACAAGACTAAAACACCTGTGGCTAATGTTTTATAACATAATAACATATATCTCAAGACAAAAACACCTGTAGTTACTGTTTTACCCACAGAACAACAAACTGCCCATGTCCACACAGGTATTCAGGCTGAAGACACCTCACAGGCTATAGAAACATTTCATCATGAGATAAGACACCTGTCATGAACTTTCACAGAAAAGTAACAAGAAAAAAGAATGACATGCACCGGTGTATTGTTTATATAATAATGAATCTACATTGAAATTTCTGTAACAATGATGATATTAAAATCCCACCACCACCACCACCACCACCACCACCACAACAATCCACTGTGATGATAACAGAACAAGTCCAGCAGTTTTAGGGCAACATCAGCACCAGTGTCAACATCAACAGCTCTTGATACATAACAAGGACACATCCCTCACTTTATATGGCAACTTGCAGTTCAACAGTAATACAAACATCAATAGTCAACGGCATAGCCTAGTGGCTAGAACATTGCACTCGCAATCTGATGACCCCGGTTTGGTTCCCATTCAAGGGATATTTTCCCTGGAGTTAACATCAGTGCAGACTCCACTCTCCCTAAAAGTCCTTTGGATGAGATTATAAACCGATGTCCTGTGTGTGAACGCACACAGTAAATCTTGCCCACATGTTAAAACATGTTCCGCTTTTTGAAATGTTATCAGTAATTTCACAGTTAACATGCATTTAAAACATACTTGATGAACCTTGTTTTCAATCTTTTGGGAGCAATCAATATTCTACAGAGTAATCAATATTTTACATAGTAATAATATTTTACATAGTAATCAATATTTTACAGAGTAATCAATATTTTACAGAGTAACCAATATTCTACATAGTAATCACTATTTTACATAGTAATCAATATTTTACAGAGTAACCAATATTCTACATAGTAATCAATATTCTATAGAGTAATCAATATTCTACACAGTAACCAATATTTTACAGGGTATAGTAACTAATATTTGACAGAGTAACCAATATTTCACAGAGTAACCAATATTTTACAGAAATTCATAACTTGTGTCGCAATGTCAAACATACAGTTTACAAAAGTTTTTAATGAGAAATGGCAATAAGAAATGGAAGCACATATTCCATTTTCCCCCCAAATATTTCAAAACAGATTCTGGAGAGGACAGGTATAATACATATTTTTAGTTTACCAGATATTTTCATTTACTCTCCCATCCACTTAAGGCGCTCAAATTATAAATCACCAGTTGAGGTGGATCACCATTTTGCCACTCTAAGGAAAAGATTATATGATAAATGTGGTATGCTTGAAAATGGTGATGAATGTCTCTTCATTACCAAATGCCCCCTGAATGCCAATTTGCAACAGAAACATTTGTCACAATGCTTTCTTACCTCAAAGTCAGCTTATAGTTTGAGTCAACTGATGTTATCTGTGAATCCCAAAGACATGCTTTCTTTGTCATAAAAGATTTTACATTGTATACAGTTGTGTATTAATTTGCTCAAATATACTCCATTGAATTTTCTGTTGATTAAAGTTTCACTTCTTCCTGTTATTACCTGATGTCCGACCTTCTGACTCCACACCCCAACAGGTGCAAAAGGAAGAAAATAGTGTTCATCTTTACACACAATCTTTATCAGTATTGTGTGTAGAGAGGACAGTGCAGAAACATGGAAATGAAAGAGTTTGGACTAAAGCATGCTTAATAATGACCAAGACATGCTCCTCCAGTTCATATCACAGTTGTGTGTACAAGTGTATGGTGTGTGTTTGTCAAATCAAATCATCAAATCAAATCAAATTTTGATTTCCAGATGGTACATTGAATAAGCATCCTTTTGCTTTTTTTCATCAAGCCATCTATCTAAAGAAAGAATTAAAACAACAACAAAAAACAACAACAAAAAACAAAGCAGAAAAATCCCTAACAATCAATCAATCAAAAAGAAAGAAAGAAAAGGGGAAAAGGGTTTGTGTGTGTGTGTGTGTGTGTGTGTGTGTGTGTGTGTGTGTGTGTGTGTGTGTGTGTGTGTGTGTGCGTGTGTGTGTGTGTGTGTGTTATGTGTATGTGTATGTGTATGTGTGTGTAGTGTAGTGTAGTGTGGTGTGGTGTGGTGTGGTGTGGTGTGGTGTGGCGTGGCATGGCGTGGCGTGGCGTGGCATGTGTGTGTGTGTGTGTTGTGTGTTGTGTGTATGTGTGTATGTGTGTGTGTGTAGTGTAGTGTAGTGTAGTGTAGTGTAGTGTAGTGTAGTGTAGTGTAGTGTAGTGTAGTGTAGTGTAGTGCAGTGTAGTGCAGTGTAGTGTAGTGTAGTGTATTGCAGTGCAGTGTAGTGTAGTGCAGTGCAGTGTAGTGCAGTGTAGTGTAGTGCAGTGTAGTGCAGTGTAGTGCAGTGTAGTGCATTGTAGTGTAGTGCAGTGTAGTGCAGTGTAGTGCAGTGTAGTTGTGTGGTGTGGTGTGGTGTGGTGTGGTGTGGTGTGGTGTGGTGTGGTGTGGTGTGGTGTGTGTGTTGTGTGTTGTGTGTGTGTGATGCGCATCTGCATCTGCATAAAAGTGCACAAATAGGTATGTGTATGTAGATGTACACAGGTCTTGTGTGAGTTTCTTCATATATATAAGCTTTTTTTACAGATGGAAAAGCAAAAAGTTCACTTTCACTTTTGCATGAGTGTGCATGCATAGGTGTGCATGTGCGTGTGCGTGTACACACACACACACACACATACACACACACACACACACACACCAGCTTCAATTCTTAAACACTCTGTCATCAAGCAATAAACTCAAGCTGTCAGATGATACAGAGATCATGATAATTATATTCATGTCAGGTGATACAGAGATCACGATAATTATATTCATGTCAGTGAAAAGCGTTCCATGCTGACACTGCACATCAATGTCTGACAGCAGACTCCCCCTTCACACCTAAAGCAACACACTCCCCCTTCACACCTGAAGCAACACACTCCACCCTTCACACCTGAAGCAACACACTCCCCCCTTCACACCTGAAGCAACACACTCTCCCCCTTCACACCTGAAGCAACACACTCCCCCCTTCACACCTGAAGTAACACACTCCACCCTTCACACCTGAAGCAACACACTCCCCCTTCACACCTGAAGCAACACACTCCCCCCTTCACACCTGAAGCAACACACTCCCCCCTTCACACCTGAAGCAACACACTCCCCCTTCACACCTGAAGCAACACACTCCCCCTTCACACCTGAAGCAACACACTCCCCCCTTCACACCTGAAGCAACACACTCTCCCCCTTCACACCTGAAGCAACACACTCCCCCCTTCACACCTGAAGCAACACACTCCACCCTTCACACCTCTGCCTGAAGCAGCATGCCGCTGAACTGAGTCCATCCTCCTCCATTGAATGTGTATTCATCACCATCATCATATGTTCTGAGGAACACTTTCTGACCTGCATTTACCTTCACAACACAATGTCCTGTAGACCAGCTTTCTCCCTCAGCATACACATATCCTTTCTCTTCATCCTCTACAACAATGTCAAGTCTGGCTATTTTCTTCACATCAGGATCCCCAGGACTGGTGGTGGCCAGGAAGCAGTAAAGGCCTGTGACAGGGGCGGTGAACTCCCCTGTCTGTCCATCATACCCACCCCCCACACTGCTTTTGATGCCGTCACAGATCAGGGTCTGTTCCTGGCTGGTGGTCACTCTCTCGGTCAGCTGTGCATAGAAGCCCACCTGGGTGTTGGCGGTCACTGCAAGCACAACATGCACACCAGGTGAAGAGAAACATTCCTGAGACACCTGTGATATCCATCGTGTCAAACATCACCGTATACAGCACACAAGAAAATCTGATACAATATATTGATAAATAAAGACACATGATTATTAGAGAGGCAGACAGGCAGATATCAAGTAACTGACTTTAACAAAAGTTCTTAGCCATGTAGTTCATGGACAGATAAACAGACAGACAGATACATAGACAGACATTGTGATGAAAATCATAGATATAGATGCCTGAATATATATATTTGCAATGATACAAAGAGACACTTGAAATATGCCATGAACATACAAACATATAAATGAACACATCTATGACAAATGTATAAACACAGAAACATACATGTGGGTGTGGGTACACTAAGCCCCTATAAATCATACATTTTTTATCTCAATTTTTCTTCCACACACACACACACACACACACACACACACACACACACACACACACACAGACACACAGACACACACACACATACAGATACACACACACACACACACACACACACACACACACACACACACAAACACACACACACAAACACAAACACACACACATACACACACACACACACACACACACACACACACACACACACACACACACACACACACACACACACACTATACAGAAACAGTACACGTGCACACAATCCATTGTGTTGTATTGTAATCCACTTTCAGCCATGGCAGATGTGTCTGCATGACATCAGGGCTGCTCTCCCTGGGGAGAGTGTGTCACCACAACACCAGCGCCATGCATTTTGGATAAAAAAGATTTCTTTTTGCAGGCATGTTTGTTTCCCTGTCAGAGTGACTCTTTTCTACAGAAGTTTGCCAGGGATAACTCTCTTGATGCTGTGGGACCTTGGTCTATCATCTTGTCCGAAACACTAGCACCCAAACCACTGCTCAAGGTCTAGTGGATAGAAGACGAGTTTGGACACAAAGAGAGATGAAACCAGCACTTCTTGCTTTCTAGGCAGGTGGGTTATGTCTATCCCACTGATCCATACATTATAATCCATAAGAGAGATTTATTTATTTATTCTTTTATATCGATGATAATGGAATAAGCAATCATATTCTTTTTTACATCCAATCCCCGTGTGTATGCAGTTTTGTAAATGTCATCTGTTCCCACTGGCATACGATGGCCTACTCTTACGAAAAGCTGAACAGGATTTAACGTGTGCACAAGATGTTCTGTGTGCGTTCGCACACAGGGCCTCGATTTATAGTCTCATCCAAAAGAGAGAGAGACAACACACACACACACACACACACACACACAACACACACACACACACACACACACACACACACAGAAAGACAGCAGACAGACAGACAGACAGAGAGAGACAGAGACGAGACAGAGAGACAGACACAGAGGAGACAGACACAGACACAGACAGAGAGAGACAGAGTGAGACAGAGAGACAGAGAGGAGGCAAGGCAAGGCAAGGCAAGGCAAGGCAAGGCAAGGCAAGAGAGAGAGAGAGGAGAGAGAGAGAGGAGGAGAGAGAGAGAGAGAGAGAGAGAGGAGAGAGAGGAGAGGAGAGAGAGAGAGAGGAGAGGAGAGAGAGAGAGAGAGAGAGAGAGAGTGAGAGAGAGAGAGAGAGAAAGGAGAGAGGAGGAAGGAGAGAGAGAGAGAGAGAGTGAGTGAGTGAGAGTGAGAGAGAGAGAGAGAGAAAGGAGAGAGGAGGAAGAGAGAGAGAGAGAGAGGGTCCTATAGATCTAGATACTAAGGTAGACATTGAAAGATCAACTGACTTGAAAACATAAAAAACAACAACACTAAAAACAGAAAAGCTGGTTAGAGAGTGGATAGTAGGGCTGCACTAACACAGAAAATATGAAAAATATAGAAACAAATCAGAAACAAAGAGGTAGGAGGGAAGGGGGGGGGAAGAAGGAAGAGAAACAGGCTAAAAGGCAAAAAAGAAAAAAAACTTCCACTGACCAAATCTGGACTCCATACTGGTCAGCTTCCCCTGGGTCTTAGCCAGGTCTGATTTCAGTTCACTGCAGTCTGTCTTCAGCTGGTCAACATCCTTCACACTGCTGTGGTCTGCCTGTAAAGCCATCATGTCCTTCTTCAGGCTGCTGTGGTCTGCCTGTAAAGCCGTCATGTCCTTCTTCAGGCTGCTGTGGTCTCCCTGTAAAGCCGTCATGTCCTTCTTCAGGCTGCTGTGGTCTCCCTGTAAAGCCGTCAGGTCAGTGTGGACAGCGGTCAGGTCAGAGTGGACAGCGGTCAGGTCAGAGGTCAGCGTGGTCAGCTGAGCACAGGCTTTGTCCTTCTCTGCGGTCAGCAGGGCCAGGTCCTGGTGGACGATGGCGTGCTTGTCTCTCATGGCCGCCACCTCTCTCTGCAGCAGGGCGGCCTGCTGCTGTAGTGGGGTCAGTGTGGCCGCCTTGTCCTCTTTCAGCCTGCTCACTTCTCTCTGCAGGCTGCTGTGGTCTGTGGCCAGTTTGCTGTTGGCGCTGTTGAGCACAGTCACCTGCTGGGAGAGCAGTGTGTTTGTAGAGTGCAGGGAGCTGACCTGACCCGCCAAGTCTTCCACCTTCTTGTGCAGACCCTCCAGGTCAGGCTTTGCATCTGCTCCTGCTGAGGTCCTGGCTCCGGGAGGGTCTTCACAGTGCTGCTGCAGGGATCCTGAAGGCTGCTGGCTGTGGGCTGGGCCTGAGGCTGGCTGCTGCACTGGACGATGTTGCCCATGAAGGCCTGGAGAAGGCTGGTCATCAGGGAGGGGTTGTCCTCCGTGTGATGGCGAAGCAGGGAGGCGCTGTGCAGGTCCCTGTTCAGGATGCTCTCCAGCTCTCCCTGCAAGAAGAGGGCAGCTCTCAGCTGGGCCCTGGACACAGCAGG
>CM060326.1:62807292-62827292 GCA_030674155.1 Stramonita haemastoma | reverse complement strand
TGAAAACAATTGGATTTTATGGGGCACTTCATCTGAATGTTTTTCTATGTTTGTTTGTTTTTTTAAGTTTTGTTTTTGTTACTTTGTTTTTTAAGTAATAGCATTGTTTTAAATGAAGAAAGGTTTTTACAACTGTTGTATATATATATATATATTGATAATATTCATATATGTTCAATTTCTTTTAATGTCTTTTTACAAAATTGTAATATTAGACGGAAATGAGGGAGGGAGAGAGAGAGAGAGAGACAGAGAAAGACAGAGGGGGAAGGGTGTGTGAATGTCAGGGGAAGAGGGTGTAGTTGGTAATGTATGGAAGATGGAATTTCAGGGGAATAATAGGGCCAACATGTGGGATGATCAAAAAACGTAACATTACTTACCTACTAAACTACAATGAACAAAAAGGAAAATGCAGTTCTAACAATTCCTAACAAAAACAGAAATTCCAACGACGAAAAAATGTGAGGTAATTAGTATCAGCAAGATAATAAAAATGTTTACAAATAGCACTAGTTACTAAGTTACTTTATCCAGAAATGTACGCCAGATACACGGATAATGCAATATGGTCCACAATATATCAAATTGAATTTGTTGTTACTAAAACCATTACAAAATAACCACACTAACCATAATAGATTGTTAATGTTCTGACACTATTCAACAATAATAAAAAAAAAAGAAGTCACATTTGTGTATTCATTTTCCCTTTTTCCTTGTGGTGTAGTAAGAGTAAAGAAGTGAGCATACAGCTTCCTTTAGTAACAACGTCTGAGAGCATCAAACATATTGCATATATATATATATATATATATATATATATATATATATATATATATATATATATATATATATGTGTGTGTGTGTGTGTGTGTGTGTGTGTGTGTGTGTGTGTGTGTGTGTGTGTGTGTGTGTGTGTGTGTAAAAGTGTGTGTGTGAAACTGTGTGTGTGTGTGTGTGAAACAGTGTGTGTGTGTGTGTGTGTGTGAAACAGTGTGTGTGTGTGTGTGAAACAGTGTGTGGTGTGTGTGTGTGTGTGTGTGTGTGTGTGTGTGTATGAAACAGTGTGTGTGTGTGTGTGTGTGTGTGTGTGTGGTGTGTGTGTGTGTGTGTGTGTGTGTGTGTGTGTGTGTGTATTAAACAGTGAGTGTGTGTGTGTGAAACAGTGTGTGTGTGTGTGTGAAACAGTGTGTGTGTGTCTGAAACAGTGTGTGTGTGTGTGTGTGTGTGTGTATGTGTGTGTGACAGCAGCATGTGCATAAATTAAAATTTGTGTGTGTTTAAAAAAAAAATATATTATATATATATTCCAATGGATCATTCCAGTGGCGTGGAGAGGTGAGGGTCTGCTGCATGGGTAACAGTTTGCCCTCCATATTTACTTATCCAGGCTTTGCGCGCTAAAGACTAGAGCAAAACTCCATAGTCTTCCAAGACTGATGGGTGCCTACTATATATATATATTATCTGAAAATGTTCATTTTCCCTTTCTGTCTCTCTCTATCTCTCACTGTCTTGCGCACATGTTAAATCCTGTTCCACTTTTCATAACAGTAGTCCATTGTGTGCTGGTGGGAACAGATGACAAGATTAACAAAACTGTATACACATAGGCACTGGATGTCAAAAAGCACATGAGTGCTTATTCCATTGTCCTCAAGATCAAATGATAAGATAAAGAAATAAATAAAATAAATATATTATAAACTTCCCATTCTTTGTCTCTCTCTTTCTTTGTCTTAAATTCAAACTTTACTTTGCTGTCAAAAGAAGTACAGTGGTGTTCTTTTCCTCAGAATTACTTATACTATACCTTTTCAGAATTGCACTTTTGGGTTTTTTGGGGGGAGGGGGTTGTGTGGTTTTTTTTGTTTTGTTTTTTTTGGGGGGGTATTCATTATCTAAAAAAAAATTGTTTTATTCATTTGTTGTCATTCATTTTTTTCTTTTATTAACACAGTTTCACAATGACATGTTGGGATTTTTATGGGGTGTTACATCTTAATGCTATTTTGAAAAAAAGAATTGTTTGTTATTTTGTTTTTTGATTCATAATATTGTTTTACAGTATAAAAAAAAAATTAGTGCCACTGTCAGCAACCTACCTGGAATCCTGCTACCCCGCCAGGTGGCAGAGGGATGACACGGCGACAGGTAGGACATGTCAGACTGTGGGCTGATCTCCCTCCTTCCTCCTCACTGTCTGCTCCAGCAGTGTCAGCCGTCTGAAATACACACACATGGCAGTGCAGGCCACTTAGCACTGCTGTTGTTCTTGCTGGTGTTCCTGTTGGTGGTGGTGGTGGTGGTGTTCTTGTTGGTGTTCTTGTTGTTGTTGTTGTTATTGTTCTTGTTGTGTGTTCCCCAGCTTAACAATACACCCTGGTGTCTGCTAGAATGTATACATGCACTCTGACTCACTTCTCCCACCTGCGAATCACTGTGACAGTGTGAGACCAGAAACTTGTACACACTGGAACAGAAATTTGCATATATAACTTTTCAAACATCCTGCCATATAATCAAGCATATTCTGACTTGAGAGGATTTTTTCTCCAGTAATAGTGAGTGCAGGTTGTTATGCTAAGAGCTTGTCATGGCTGAAGACCATCTGAACATCATAAAGGTAAGGTAGGAATACAGCTGTGCATAAAGGTAAAGGTATAAGGTAAGGTAGGAATCTGTGCGTAAAGGTAAAACGTAAGGTAGGAATCTGTGCATGCTCAAGATTAAATAGTCAAGCCAAAGTTTCCCCCAAAAAAAACGAATCATTGCCATTTGGTGGAATGGGGGAAACCTGAATGCATTTGTTGTTTCACAAGCCATCAACACAACAAGCTGACCATGAGCATTGGATTATGGGGACTGTGGGGGCCCACCTGGGTACCAGTTTCTCTCCTTGTCCTCTCTCTGCTGTCAGATAAGGAAGAAACAGGACCAACGTGGCCGAGTGTCTGTCTGGCTTCCACCAGTTCCAGCCTACCCTACCAGTGTGCACAGAACCGTTTTTCACAGGTCAGCTCCCTGTCAAGCTGAGGGTGGAGAGTGACAGAAGAAGAAGGCAAGAACCTCTGACAACAAAACAACAGGTGAGTGAAGCAGAACCAGCAAGAACATGACGGCAGTTTCAAGTACCGTGCCTACCTGGGCAGTGTCCGTCACCAGTTTTGTCAGACAAGGAAGACAGAAGGTGTGGTAACATGGCAGCAGTTTTGGTTCCCGCCCTCGGTAAGGCTCCAGACATATGCTGCATGTCACTGGGCTGTCCACTTCAACTCCGCCTGTCGCCATAGTTCTGCTTACTCGATTTCTTACAACACTCGGTCAAACTTCCTGGTTATTTCTCTGTACTCTAACCCTGTTACTTTTGGTTTCGGTTTTGATCACGTGATGTTACTATCGGAAGAGGAAGTAAGCATATCTGAAGGTTACACACCAGTATTCGTGTGGACAACTTTTCCTTATATATATATATATATATATATATATATATATATATATATATATATATATATATATATATATATATATATATATATATATATATCACTCTTGTATTCACACTGCACGAACTAAGGCATAAATTCCATGTATTATATAAATTCCATGTATTATTATTATCATTATTATTATCATTATTATTAGTAGTAGTAGTAGTAGTAGTAGTAGTAGTAGTAGTAGTATGCATCTACAGGAATTAAAACTACTTATGTCAGAAAGAGAAACCCCTGACTCAAAACTAATCTGATTTTGCACAAATTTGGTCAGTTAGAACTAAAAACAAAAGTTTTCAGCAAACACTGTACCCCCTCGGTTTTTTTTTTGCCGTCTGCTAGCTTCCTAACCCCAATATCCATGCACCTGGCAAGGCTGTAGGAACACAAGCAATCCTCATTTGAAGATCATTTCCAGCTTTCTCTTGACTGCCTGCTGCTATTGCTCTTTGTCATCTATACCTAAAACAAATGCACAGTGCTTTTTTTACATACCTGAAAAAATCTGTGAAAATCCACCCGCAAAAAATCCATCCCCACTCTATACACTATAGTGTATCTGGGTTACTGGGTCTAATTCAGGGGGTTCTTCTTCATATTCTTTTATTTCGATGATAATGGAATAAACACTCGTGTGTTGTTGTTTTTTTTTACATCCAGTCCCTGTGTGTATACAGTTTTGACAGTTTTGTCATATTTTCCCACAGGCACACATTCGCCTACTCTTCCAAAAAGCGGAATAGGCTATAACATTTGCGCTAGATGATCTGCCAGCGGTCTCACATGGGACATTGGCTTCTAGTTTCATCCAAGGGATTGTCATTCCTGCCTGTTACATTTCTTCTTCTTCATCCAACGCTCAGATAGCAACTATTGATGTCTGTTATATGAGCGAAAATGCGTCAGGATGCTGTTAAGCGCCTGACAAGTCAGGCCCAGCATCAGACTTGGGCATGAGGGAGAATTGTTCTCTTTAAGCCTTTCTGGGAAAAAAGCAGTGGAATGGACCAAGAAGGCAGAAAATAGACAAGAAGAAGGGGACAGAAAGAAGAGGAACAAGGCAGAAATAGAGTGATAGAAAAGAGGGAAATTTCTAGTGTAGGGGGGACATACAGCCTGGTGGTTAGAGTGATGTGCATTGTGCTCGTGATCTACTGACCCGGATTCGAATCTCGTTCAAGATTTTTCCCCTGGAGTTAACAACAGTGCAAACTCCACTCCCCCAAAAGTCCTTGGAATGAGATAGTAAACTGATGTCCCGTGTGTGAGTGCACGCAGGACATCTTGCGCACATGTTAAAACCCCTTCCGCTTTTCTAAAGAGTAGGCCACTATGTGCCAGAGGGAACGGATGACAAAATTCACAAAACCGCATACACACGGGGACTGAATGTAAAAATACACATGAGTGAATATTCCATTTTCCTCAAAATTAAAAGAATAAATACAGGAATGGATAAATCAATCAATCAATCAAAGTCTCGGTCACTGTTAAAGGGAAACAACTGTATGCAGTTATGCATTCTCTGGTAGAGAGCAGTTATCTTTCATAGACTGCTGAGGATGTATTTATACTAATTTATTCCTGAATGATTGCATTGTTTTGATTTTGTTTTTGCTTTTTCGTATGACCTGATCCATGATGTTGATGTATTATAAAGTTATTGGCTCATTTCTCCTATCATTTATGTAACTTTTGTTCTCTCTCTCTCTCTCTCTCTCTCTCTCTCTCTCTCTCTCTCTCTCTCCTCTCTCTCTCTCTCTCTCTCTCTCTTGTTGTCACTTGTGATACCTGTATAGTCCTACTTCTTCAAAGTATATTATGAGTACTTTGCCATCCACACAGGATGGTTCATCAACCCTGACGGTGTATCACTCACTCAGTCCCATGTCCCAAAGGACGTAGGGGGACATGAGAGAAGACAGTAACAGAGATCTTTTTCCATGCTTCACGATCCTGTGTGGCTAGTAGGAGGTGTTGTAGGGGTTGGGCGGTCCAGTCTTTGATGTTGTCAACCCATGATTTCTTTTGGCGGCCTCTTCTTCTCTTGCCCTCGACTGTTCCTTGCAGGATGGTTTTTGCTAGGGTGTTGTGTCTTGTGGTGTGACCAAACCACATCAGCTTTCTCCTCTGGTGTATAACCATGTCTAATTCATCATCATCACTTTTGTCCTTTGTGTACTTGTCAGTGTATAACCATGTCTAATTCATCATCATCACTTTTGTCTTTTATGTACTTGTGTTTTGCTTTCCCTCTTTATACCTGTCCTTCATTTATTGATATGTCTGCTGTTTGTTTCTCTATAGCTCAAGAGTTAATGGGAATGCACTATTGTGAAAAATTGTGAATTGTAATTTTGTATCTATCTATCTATCTATCGATCGATAGTCGGTCGGTCGGTCGGTCGGTCGGTCGGTCTGTCTGTCTGTCTGTCTGTCTGTCTATCGATCGATCGATCGATCGATCGATCGATCGATCGATCTATCGATCTATCTATCTATCTATCTATCTATCTATCTATCTATCTATCTATCTATCTATATCTATCTATCTACTTTTCTGAACAACTGTGATGACAGTCAACAAAGTTCAGACAGATGACAACTTTAAAAACCAAAATCTGTACACTCTCTTTTTACAGTCTGACCTGACCTTTCTCCTGTACACTCTCTTTTTACAGTCTGACCTGACCTTTCTCCTGTACACTCTCTTTTTACAGTCTGACCTGACCTTTCTCCTGACACCTGTAGGAGTCATTGGATGACTGCACTGACAGTGTCAGTGTGTCCTGGGAAAGTTGAACCTGGCGGAGCCCGTCCCTCTCCTGATTTAAGAATGCATGCTGGGTGTGTATACCACAGGCCTACTTTTCTGAGACAGACAGATTTCTTATGTATGTTTTTTTATTTATTTATTTTTGTTTATTTATTTTAGACCACTTTATGTCACAGCAGATTTCTCTGCGTGAAATTCGGGCTGCTCTCTCCTGGGAGAGTGTGACACTGCAAGTGCAGCACCACCCTTTTTTTTTTCTTTTTCCTTTCTGCAACTGTATTTGTTTCCTATCAGATGGGCTTTTTTTCTACAGAATTTTGCCAGGGACAACCCTCTTGTTGCTGACCGTGGGTTCTTTTACGTGCACTAAATAGTGATGTGTAGCACACAGGACATTGGTTTATCGTCTCACCCAAAAGACTAGCACCCAGACCACCAGCCATGGTCTAATGGATGGAGGAACAGTTTTGGGCCCAAATGGGATTCGAACCACTGCACACTCCGACCCGGACTTTTCGCTTTTTAGGTAGGCATGTTACTACCTAGTCCACAGATGCAGCATGTGTGTAATGTTGTCTGTGCATTCACGGGCAGAAGCTCAGTCTGTGGTCTGTCTCCTCCACAGGACTTCAGGGAATGCAGACAGACCCAATGTCAACTCCAGACAGACACGTAACCTCAGCAAAGACTCAAACCCAGGTCCTCAGTGACTGTCAGTCATGAGGTCATCACTCTGACCACTGGGCCACTTCCCTCCATACATAGAGCACACACACACACACACAACACACACACACACACACAGCACACACACACAGCCACACACACACACACACACACACACACACACACACACACACACACACACACACACACACAACACACGCACACACACAAACACACCACACACACACACACACACACACACACACACACACACACACACACACACACACACACATGCTGGATTCAACATAATAAGTCTCACAGAAATCTTTTTTTTAATTTTATTTTTAATCTAATCATTTATGAACCAATAACAAATTATTCCAAGTTTTTCATTTATAATCACAATTCTTCTGAAATCTAGACATTGGTGAACATTGGAAATCTTCAGGACCTTCCATCATTTTCAATCATAAAAACCCCAAACACTTTCTGTGTTCTAACACTGGATGACTACACAATGGCACAGCACAGAGAAGCTCTGCTTCTTGGTAAAGTCAACTGCTTTGTTGTGTCCTTTTGCTGTCACAGGGCTTACTTTGTCTGCTTAACACTGAAACAATATATATATATATATATATATATATAGAGAGAGAGAGAGAGAGAGAGAGAGAGAGAGAGAGAGAGAGAGAGAGAGAGAGAGAGAGAGAGAGAGAGAGAGAGAGAGAGAGAGAGAGAGATATATATATATCAGGGTTCGCGCTAGGATTTTTTAAAACCGGTACTGCCAGTTGCCATTTCAGAGATATCTTGACCAACTCCCCCAAAATCGGTCCCCAGAAAATAAAATCCGGTACGTACTGTGAACAAAACGAAACTATTCAGTGAGGGGGTGGGGGAGGGGGGAATTGTTCGGCAGCAAAACTAAATGTAAATTGAGCCCAAATCTCTCAGACTTTGACTGCCGTGCTGCTGCCACTCGCTTCTTGGGCACGAAGCCACGCAGGAAATATGATTTTTTTTTCTAGTGCCTGTCAGTCTGTTGTTTTGCATGGCATCATTCGTGAGACTTACATTCATCTTTCTTGTTTCTATGCTTAGCGCTCATCTAGATCTTTCGTTCAATTTAGATTTAGTTTTCGACTCTTCTCTCTCAAAGCAACGCGCAAATTCATATTCAAAGACTCTCGCTTTCGCTTTTCGTAAGAGCAGGCCATCGTGTGCCGGTGGGAACAGATGACATTTACAAAACTGCATACACATGGGGACTGGATGTAAAAAAGCACAGGAGCGCTTATTCCATTATCCTCGATATAAAAGATTAAAAGAATAAAGAATAGATAAATCTAGGCCCCATTTACTCATCGTGCATGGAAGTTACTGTCATGCCGAGAAGAGCGCGAAGCTCTATTCTTTCACAGTAAAGCTTGCTGTTCTGCGTGCTAGGCTAATGAGGCTGGCACCAAAGATGTTATGTTCATCGGAAGGGTGGGCAAGGGAAGGGGTAGTAGATGCGTAAGCACAGTACAGGCGCATGACTGACTGTCAGAAAATGTCACTTCAGACTTTTTTTTTTTTAGATGGAAATCTAATCAGTCACAGGCAAGCAGAATCGGTACGCGGTACCGGCTGCTTCGAAAATTTTCGGTATTCCCTGTTTACAATCGGTAAAATACCGGCAATTACCGGTTATCGCGAACCCTGATATATATATATATATATATATATATATATATATATATATATAATATATATATATATATATATATATATATATATATAGATATATATATATATAGATAGATAGATACATATATATATATATTTATATATTTATATATATATCATAATATATAGTTAAAAGTTAAAGTCTGTCCCGAGCCTAAGGCTCATCAGGCTGGTGCTTATCCCGGTTTCTGTGGCGTTAAGCGACTGAGAGTCATAGACTTCCCCCTGGATAGGACGCCAGTCTATCGCAGGGTTAACCCCTGACACAAGGTTGGTACCCCTTTTACACCTGGGTGGGGTGAGAAAATAACCGTAAAGTGCCTTTTCCAAGGGCACAACACCATAGCCGAAAGCTGGGATCGAACCCGCAACCTTTAGATTACGAGTCCTACGCCCTAACCACTAGACTACAGCGGCGGCTATTATAACATATGACGGGCAGTAATTAGATTACTTCCCATGCATTGGAACCGTCAATGCAGAGTCATGTGTCTATATTTAGAACACAACCTGCAAATTGTGCAAGGTTCTGTATCCCTTAGTGGTAAAATGTAGTAGGCCCTATTTATGCAGCCTCCTTTTAGAGGCCACATTCCCACTGTCTCAGTCATTGCTGAGACATGGCAGATCAAATATCTGCACTCTGTGTTTATATATATATATATATATATATATATATATATATATATATATATATATATATATATATATATATATAGATATAGATATAGATATAGATAGATAGATATAGATATAGATAGATATAGATATAGATATATATATGTATCTGTGTTATCTTTGAAAAGTCATTTTCAAAATGATTGAGAAGTTGTCAGTGGTTATCACCTGCACTTGTTTTTCCTCCACTACTTTTCCCTCAAAAATATCTACTGGTGCATGTGGTCTTACTACCACAGGCTCAGTTTGTCCCCTCAACACTAAACGCTTATCTATATATGTAAACAGGGTGTGTGCAGTTCTTACATCAACACCCAGACACTGAAAACTACATTATCTCCAGCTAATCCACAAACACCTGTAGCTACTGTTTGAACTGATAGCACAATAACATGTACTCCAGGCAAAGAAACACTGTAGTTATTGTTTTATGTCATAACAACATACATCTCAAGACAAAATAACACCTGTAGTTACTGTTTTATATCTTAACAACATACATCTCAGCACAAAATAATACCTGTAGTTACTGTTTTATATCATAACAACATACATCTCAGCACAAAATAACACCTGTAGTTACTGTTTTATACCACAGCACAATATTTAACTGGAAACACAACAATATACACCACAAAGCAAAACAAACAAAAAAAACCCCAACTGTAGTTACTGTTTTAAACCCTCTCCCATTTTCTAATGCCGCAGCGGGCTTTTCGGAAAAGGCCCCATTTATTTTATCGTGCCGCAGCATGCCGAGAATCGCTCGCGGCCAGTGGGTATTTTCCATCACGCTCTGAGCATGAACAAGTTCACACACACCATGAGTGACTTTTCCCGCTATAGTAAGGATAGCCCAATGGCTTTTCAGTACTATTTTTGGCACCACACATCCTTCCCTTCTCAAGAAATTAGTCAGCGTCTCTCATTTTCATTCACACATTTTCTCATAGTTAAGAATGGCGGCAAAGCACGAAGATGAAATGTGGGAAGATTTTCCAGAAGATGAAATTGACGAAATTATGCGTCAAGTTGAGGAGATTGAAAGACAACAGAATAGAGAATCTGATGTTGAAATTGAAACTGAAGAAGGAAGGGATGAAATAGATGAGGATTATGCAGTAGAAAGTGACCCTGAAGACAACATTCCACTACTAAATTTGCAGACGACGTGGCGCGCGGCGCACACAGCGCTGGCAGTGAAAGATTTTCAGTTGCCTGCAGGCCCTGTACACACACTACCGCTCAGTGCTAAGCCCCTGGATTATTTTTTTCTGTTTGTTTCCCCAACTTTTTTTCGTAGTGCGGCAGATGAGACAAATTAGTATGCCAAACAAAAGATCGCTGCTAGAGGTGTGGCTTCTGATCCTTTGTGGACAGACACAACACCTGAGGAGATCAGGCCTTACCTGTCTATACTGATAATGATGGGAATCAATCGTCTGCCCAGAATACATATGTACTGGTCCACTGACCCCAAGTTTTCTCACTCATGGATCAGTACTGTCATGCCCAAAACAAGATTTTTGAAGCTGAATCAATATTTTCATTTGAGAGACACAAGTGACACACCTGGACATGACAGCCCCCAGTACGACCCTCTCTACAAGATCAGGCCCTTTCTCAATGACATCAAAGCCCAGTTCAAGGCACGACGCAATCCATCCCGTGAATAAATAATGTACCGTGTTTGCGTATTTTTTATTTCTCTTTAGTATGTAGAAAAACTGTACAATCCCAGACAATGGACTTGGTGACAATCTTCATGTGATGTGTATTATTCAATCGATTACCCTGACGTGGAATCCTACAGAGGGCCTGTAGGTAGGACACTATTTTTTTTTAAATTTTGACTCATACTAGTGCATGATGTGCATGTTAGAGCATATTATTTTACTAACAGCATGAAGTGAACATGTTGTCACCTTGATTTGGTGACAAAAAGGGGGACAGCAACACGACATATATAAGCAGGACTGTCAAATTTTGATGCAAAGTAAACTATGACAACTTATGAACATTCCTGTCAAATTTCAAGACTCTACTATCAGTAGTTTTTATATGGTGGTGTATATTACTAAGGAACTGTGTTTTACTAGAAAAAGATTGAAATTTTCCGAATACTAGGAGGAGTTTCTTGGTCAGAAAAGCGAATGGAAGAGGGTTAAAACACCACAACACAGGCCTACATTTCAACGCAAAGAAGCACCTGTAGTTACAGCTTTAAATCACAATAATATACACCTCAAGACAAAAACACCTGTTTCATATCACAGAATATCAAGATACACCACTAAGCAAAAAATAAGATGAAAAAAAAACCACCTGTAGTTACTGTTTTACATCATAACACATCAACATACTTCTCAAGAGAAAAACACCTTTAGTAACTGTTTTAAATCATAACAACATACATCACAAGACAAAACACACCTGTAGTTACTGTTTTATATCATAACAACATACATCACAAGACAAATCACACCTGTAGTTACAGTTTTAAATCAGAACAACATACATCTCAACACAAAAACACATGTAGTTACTATTTTATATCATAACAACATACATCTCAAGACAAAAACACCTATAGTTACTGTTTTATATCATAAGAACATACATCTCAAGACAAAAACACCTGTAGATACTGATTTATATCATAACAACATACATCTCAAGATAAAAACACCTGTAGTTACTGTTTTATATCGTAAGAATATACACTTCAAGACAAAAATTGAAAAACACCTGTAGTTACTGTTTTATAACATAATAACATGTATCTGAAGACAAAAACACCTATAGTTACTGTTTTATATCATAATAACATATATCTGAAGATAAAAACACCTGTAGTTACTGTTTTAACCCACAGAACAACAAACTGCCCATGTCCACACAGGTATTCAGGCTGAAGACACCTCACAGGCTATAGAAACATTTCATCATGGGATAACACACCTGCCATGAACTTTCACAGAAAATTAACAAGAAAAAAGAATGACATGTACAGGTGTATTGTTTTTATCATAATGAAACTACACTGAAATTTCTGTTACAATATTAAAAGCCCACAACCACCACCACCACCACAATCCACTGTGATGATAACAGAACAAGTCCAGCAGTTTTAGGGCAACATCAGCACCAGTGTCAACATCAACAGCTCTTGATGCATAACAAGGACACACCGGTCACTTTATATGGCAACTTGCAGTTCAACAGTAATACAAACATCAATAGTCAACGGCATAGCCTAGTGGTTAGAACATTGCACTCGCAATCTGATGACCCCGGTTTGGTTCCCGTTCAAGGGGATATTTTCCCCTGGAGTTAACATCAGTGCAGACTCCACTCTCCCTAAAAGTCCTTTGGATAAGATTATAAACCGATGTCCTGTGTAGTAGTAGTAGTAGCCTTTAAATTAACGTCCATGCACAGTTTGTGATTTGGACGGCAAACAAACAAATCAAGTACAAACAAATAACAACCTATAAACAAGCAAGATTAAAGGAATTTAAAGGAATCTACTGAACACAGAATAAAATAAACATAACGTAATCTCTAGCATTAACTCAGCATCAGGGAGAATGTGCGATGATGTTTTCTTGCCTTCAAAAGGTGGTAAAATATCTTTAAAACCTGGGCATTCAAAAAGTATGTGCTGGTTTGTAAATCTTTGGCCACAAGGGCACAAAGCATTCTTACTAAATTTTGTTTTAAAAGCGTCCAGCTTTACCCTGTAAAACAATGATGTGATGGTTCTACAAATATGTAAAGGGGTCTTATTGCGATGGAAATAGTGATATAAAACTGCTGTTGTATCTAAGAATTGTGACTTATGAAATTTCGTGACAGATTTATCTTTGTTTTGTGGAGCTTGGTTAAAGCGATTACAAGAGATTTTTCTTAACAAGCAGTGACACTCTTGTACTGTATATGGGACATGTAACTTGATTGACCCATTAGATTGTTTAGCTCCCTGTTTTGCAGTCTGATCAGCAATATCGTTTCCATATATACCACAATGGGATGGAATCCATGAAAAGGAAACACAAGTACCACGTAAAGTTAGGAAATGAATTAAGACTTTGATTTCGCTAACTATTCCTACCACGTTGTCACAAAAACTTACGGACTGCAAAGCACTTAACACAGACTTAGAGTCAACACATATCAAAGCTTTGAAAACAGAAACAGGTAAATCTAAAAGGAAATTCAGTGCCATAGAAATTGCCACAAGCTCTGCAATGAAAATGGACCTATTTTTTCCTATATAGAAAGATTTTTTAATCTTGAGAGCTGGAATTGCATATCCCGCTCCTGCTTGATGATTTTCCAGCAGTGATCCATCAGTGTAAACTTGCAAATGTTCAGAATATTGCTCATAAAGACGACTTTTAATGTTAGAAGCTAGGATATGTGGATGCTCACTTTTTTTTAGATTTGTGTCATCAATGTCAAAGTCTGCTTGCTGCATCTCCCATGGTGTCCTGTGTGTGAACGCACACAGTAAATCTTGCCCATACGTTAAAACATGTTCCGCTTTTTGAAATGTTATCAGTAATTTCACGGATAATATGCATTTAAAACATACTTGATGAACCTTGTTTTCAATGTTTTGGGAGCAATCAATATTCTACAGAGTAATCACTATTTTACATAGTAATCAATATTTTACATCTATTTTACATAGTAATCAATATTTTACAGAGTAACCAATATTCTACATAGTAATCAATATTCTATAGAGTAATCAATATTCTACACAGTAACCAATATTTTACAGGGTATAGTAACTAATATTTGACAGAGTAACCAATATTTCACAGAGTAATCAACATTCTACAGAGTAACCAATATTTCACAGAGTAACCAATATTTTACAGAAATTCATAGCTTGTGTCGCAATGTCAAACATACAGTTTACAAAAGTTTTTAATCAGAAATGGCAATAAGAAATGGAAGCACATATTCCATTTTTCCCCCCAAATATATTCAAAACAGATTCTGGAGAGGACAGGTATACATATTTTTAGTTTACCAGATATTTTCATTTACTCTCCCATCCACTTAAGGCGCTCAAATTATAAATCACCAGTTGAGGTGGATCACCATTTTGCCACTCTAAGGAAATGATTATACGATAAATGTGGTATGCTTGAAAATGGTGAGGAATGTCTCTTCATTACCGAATGCCCCCTGCATGCCAATTTGCAACAGAAACATTTGTCACAATGCTTTCTTACCTCAAAGTCAGCTTATAGTTTGAGTCAACTGATGTTATCTGTGAATCACAAAGACATGCTTTCTTTGTCATAAAAGATTTTACATTGTATACAGTTGTGTATTAATTTGCTCAAATATACTCCATTGAATTTTCTGTTGATTAAAGTTTCACTTCTTCCTGTTATTACCTGATGTCCGACCTTCTGACTCCACACCCCAACAGGTGCAAAAGGAAGAAAATAGTGTTCATCTTTACACACAATCTTTATCAGTATTGTGTGTAGAGAGGACAGTGCAGAAACATGGAAATGAAAGAGTTTGGACTAAAGCATGCTTAATAATGACCAAGACATGCTCCTCCAGTTCATATCACAGCTGTGTGTACAAGTGTATGGTGTGTGTTTGTCAAATCAAATCATCAAATCAAATCAAATTTTGATTGCCAGATGGTACATTGAATAAGCATCCTTTTGCTTTTTTTCATCAAGCCATCTATCTAAAGAAAGAATTAAAACAACAACAAAAAACAACAACAAAAAACAAAGCAGAAAAATCCCTAACAATCAATCAATCAAAAAGAAAGAAAGAAAAGGGGAAAAGGGTTTGTGTGTGTGTGTGTGTGTGTGTGTGTGTGTGTGTGTGTGTATGTGTATGTGTATGTGTATGTGTGTGTGTGTGTGTAGTGTAGTGTAGTGTGGTGTGGTGTGGTGTGGTGTGGTGTGGTGTGGCGTGGCGTGGCGTGGCATGTGTGTGTGTGTGTGTGTGTGTGTGTGTGTGTGTGTGTGTGTGTTGTGTGTATGTGTGTATGTGTGTGTGTGTAGTGTAGTGTAGTGTAGTGTAGTGTAGTGTAGTGTAGTGTAGTGTAGTGTAGTGTAGTGCAGTGTAGTGCAGTGCAGTGCAGTGTAGTGTAGTGTAGTGCAGTGCAGTGTAGTGCAGTGTAGTGCAGTGTAGTGTAGTGCAGTGTAGTGCAGTGTAGTGCAGTGTAGTGCAGTGTAGTGTAGTGCAGTGTAGTGCAGTGTAGTGCAGTGTAGTGTGGTGTGGTGTGGTGTGGTGTGGTGTGGTGTGGTGTGGTGTGTGTGTTGTGTGTTGTGTGTGTGTGATGCGCATCTGCATCTGCATAAAAGTGCACAAATAGGTATGTGTATGTAGATGTACACAGGTCTTGTGTGAGTTTCTTCATATATATAAGCTTTTTTTACAGATGGAAAAGCAAAAAGTTCACTTTCACTTTTGCATGAGTGTGCATGCATAGGTGTGCATGTGCGTGTGCGTGTACACACACACACACACACACACATACACAGACACACACACCAGCTTCAATTCTTAAACACTCTGTCATCAAGCAATAAACTCAAGCTGTCAGATGATACAGAGATCACGATAATTATATTCATGTCAGGTGATACAGAGATCACGATAATTATATTCATGTCAGTGAAAAGCGTTCCATGCTGACACCTGCACATCAATGTCTGACAGCAGACTCCTCCCTTCACACCTGAAGCAACACACTCCCCCTTCACACCTGAAGCAACACACTCCCCCCTTCACACCTGAAGCAACACAATCCACTGTTCCCACCTGAAGCAACACAATCCACTGTTGCCACCTGAAGTAACACACTCCCCCCTTCACACCTGAAGCAACACAATCCACTGTTCCCACCTGAAGCAACCCACTCCCCCCTTCACACCTGAAGCAACACACTCCACCCTTCACACCTGAAGCAACACACTCCACCCTTCACACCTGAAGCAACACACTCCCCCCTTCACACCTGAAGCAACACACTCCCCCCTTCACACCTGAAGCAACACACTCCCACCCCTTCACACCTGAAGCAACACACTCCCCCTTCACACCTGAAGCAACACACTGCCCCCTTCACACCTGAAGCAACACACTGCCCCCTTCACACCTGAAGCAACACACTCCACCCTTCACACCTCTGCCTGAAGCAGCATGCCGCTGAATTGAGTCCATCCTCCTGCATGGAATGTGTATTCTTTGGTATCAAATGTTCTGAGGAACACTTTCTGACCTGCCTTTACCTTCACAACACAATGTCCTGTAGACCAGCTTTCTCCCTTAGCATACACATATCCTTTCCCTTCATCCTCTACAACAATGACAAGTCTGGCTGTTTTCTTCACATCAGGATCCTTAGGACTGGTGGTGGCCAGGAAGCAGTAAAGGCCTGTGACAGGGGCGGTGAACTCCCCTGTCTGTCCATCATACCCACCCCCCACACTGCTGATGATGCAGTCACAGATCAGGGTCTGTCTCTGGCTGGTGGTCACTCTCTCTCTCAGCTGTGCACTGAAGCCCACCTGGGTGTTGGCGGTCACTGCAAGCACAACATGCACACCAGGTGAAGAGAAACATTCCTGAGACACCTGTGATATCCATCGTGTCAAACATCACCGTATACAGCACACAAGAAAATCTGATACAATATATTGATAAATAAAGACACATGATTATTAGAGAGGCAGACAGGCAGATATCAAGTAACTGACTTCAATAGAAGTTCTTAGGTAGTTCACAGACAGATACAGAGACAGAGAGACATACAGACAGAGACATATAGGCAGATACTGAGACAGACAGACAGACAGACAGACAGACAGACAGACAGACAGACATTGCGATGAAAAGTACAGATGCCTGAATAAACTTATGTGCAATGACACATAGAGATATTTGAAATATGACAGAAACTTACTCAAAACATAATTATGTTCATAACAGAACCCATGACAAACACATAACTACAGATGCATGAATGTGGGTGTGGGTATTTTGAGCCCCCTGTAAATCATTCATGTATTCTCTCAATTTTCACACACACACACACACACACACACACACACACACACACACACACACACACACACACACAAACACACACACACACACACACACACACACACACACATACATACATACAACAACACACACACACACACACAACAAACACATACACACACACACACATACACATACATACACACACATTACACACACACACACACACATCACACATACACATACACATAATACACACACACAACACAGACACACAGACACACACACACTCCATTCATCTCAATTCAATTCAATTGAATCACTTTAATTATCTCAGACACAGAGAAATTCAAGCACGCGCGCATGCACGCATACACACACAACACAACCACACACACACACACACACACACACACACACACACATATACAGAAACAGTACATGTGCACACAATCCATTGTGTTGCATTGTAAACCACTTTCAGCCATGGCAGATGTGTCTGCATGACATCAGGGCTGCTCTCCCTGGGGAGAGAGTGTCACCACAACACCAGTGCCATGCATTTTGGATAAAAAAGATTTCTTTTTGCAGGCATGTTTGTTTCCCTGTCAGAGTGACTCTTTTCTACAGAAGTTTGCCAGGGATAACTCTCTTGATGCTGTGGGACCTTGGTCTGTCATCTTGTTCGAAACACTAGCACCCAGACCACCGCTCAAAGTGTAGTGGATAGAAGACAAGTTTGGACACAAAGAGAGATGAAACCAGCACTTCTTGCTTTCTAGGCAGGTGGGTTATGTCTATCCCACTGATCCATACATTATAATCCATGAGAGAGAGAGGAGAGAGAGAGAGAGAGAGAGAGAGAGAGAGAGAGAGAGAGAGAGAGAGAGAGAGAGAGAGAGAGAGAGAGAGAGAGAGAGAGAGAGAGAGAGAATGAATGAATGAATGAATGAATGAATAATCTTTATTTTTCAAGGGTAACAGAGTAAGTATTACATACTTTTTTCATCCGGCCCTTGCCCTGATCAGGGAATAAAGCTAAGAAACCCCCTCCCTCCCCCTATATACCAGCATCACCACCAGCAGCAGTTCAACCAATATTTTAAAAGAAGAAAACAGGATACATTCAACAAAACGCGTCATCCTATCTGGATACACTGATAATTATTTAAACAAACGTGTGTGTGTGTGTGTGTGTGTGTGTGTGTGTGTGTGTGTGTGTGTGTGTGTGTGTGTAAGTGTGTGTGTGTGTGTGTGTGTGTGTGTGTGTGTGTGTGTAAGTATGTGTGTGTGTGTAAGCGGGAAAACAAGCAAAGTAGGCATAAAAGGGGAAAAACCAGATTAAAAAAACAAAAAAAACATAAAAACCCTTTAAACACAAGAGATACATGAAAACACATTTCTATATTCAAATGGTAAGAATACATTTTGAATCCAACATAACAACCAAAACACTCCTCTCCATAATACGTCTAGGATAGAATAATTTATGTGAAGGTGGAAGTTGGAGTGTGTGTGTGTGTGTGTGTGTGTGTGTGTGTGTGTGTGTGTGTGTGTGTGTGTGTGTGTGTGTGTGTGTGTGTGTGTGTGTGTGTGTAAGTATGTAAGTAGTGTGTAGGTAGCCACTAGGCTATCCAAGAAAGAGAGAGAGAGAACTCGAAATTTTTAATGAGGGTAATTGGGTAAGCCAGAGGCTTCTTTACACCAGGCCCTCATGGGGACAAAATGAAAGAAATATGAATAAATCAATGAATTAATAAACAAATAAATGTAACATATTAAGAAAATCAATCAGTCATATTACAATTCAATTATTGATAAATCAGGAAATCAATGAAGTACCACATAAGTGAACCAATCAAGTTACTAAACAACAATCAAACATGAAAAACTACCCTCTCTAACACCCCCTACACTAAACAAACAGTTCTTCCCAAAAGTCAAGATAAGATACCCACACACACGAACACACGCAAACACACGCACCACACAGACACAGACACACACGCACGCACACGTGTGAGAGAGAGAGAGAGAGAGAGAGAGAGAGAGAGAGAGAGAGAGAGAGAGAGAGAGAGAGAGAGAGAGAGAGAGAGAGAGAGAGAGAGAGAGAGAGAGAGAGATTGATTATTCTTTTATATCGAGGATAATGGAATAAGCAATCTTGTGCTTTTTTACGTCCAGTCCCCGTGTGTATGCAGTTTGTAAATGTCATCTGTTACCACCGGCACACGATGGCCTACTCTTACGAAAAGCGGAACAGAATTTATGTGTGTGCGCAAGATGTTCTTCTGCATGCGTTCGCACATGGGGCCTCGGTTTAAAGTCTCATCCGAAGGACTTTTGGGGAGAGTGGAGTCAGCACTGAGGTTAACTCCAGGAGAAAAATCTTGATCAACCTGGGTCGTCAAATTGCCAGCGCAATGTTCTGACCACTAGGCTATCCAAGAAAGAGAGAAAGAGAAGAGAGAGAGAGAGAGAGAGAGAGAGAGAGAGAGAGAGAGAGAGAGAGAGAGAGAGAGAGAGAGAGAGAGAGAGAGAGAGAGAGAGAGAATGAGAGACTGAGAGAATGAGACTGAGAGAATGAGAGAGAGAGAGAGAGAGAGAGAGAGAGA